>CM062276.1:33723928-33759691 GCA_031216635.1 Dissostichus eleginoides
ACTGCACACAACACTCACACTCCACACACACTGCACCACACACACACACTGCACACACACACTGCACACACACACTCTCACACTGCACACACACTCACACACACTGCCACACACACTCACACACTGCACACACACACTCACACTGCACACACACTCTCACACACTTCACACACAACTCACACACTGCACACACACACACACACTCACACTGCACACACACTCTCACACACACACTGACACCAACACACTCACACACTGCACAACACACACTCACACACTGCACACACACTCTCACACTGCACACACACACTGCACACACACACTCACACACTGCACACACAACACACTCTCACACTGCACACACACTCACACACTGCACACACACACACACTCACCCACTGCACACACACTCTCACACTGCACACACACACTCACACACTGCACACACACTCTCACACACTGCAACAACCCACTCTCACACACTGCACACACACTCACACACTGCACACACACTCACACACTGCACACACACACTCACACACTGCACACAACTCCACACTGAACACACACACTCACACACTGCACACACACTCACACACTGCACACACACTGCACACATTCTCACACTGCACACACACTCACACTGCACACACCACTCACACAATGCACACACACTCACACACTGCACACACAATCTGCACACATTCTCACACTGCACACACACATCACACTGTCACACACACTCACACACTGCACACACTCTCACACACTGCACACACACTCACACACTGCACACACACTCTCACACTGCACACACACACTCACACTGCACACACACTCTCACACTGCACACACACTCACACACTGCACACACACTCTCACACTGCACACACACTGCACACATTCTCACACTGCACACAACACTCACACTGCACACCACACTCACACACTGCACACACACTCACACACTGCACACACACTGTACACACTCACACTGCACACACACTCACTCACTGCACACACACACTCACACACTGCACACACTCTCACACACTGCACACACACTCTCACACTGCACACACACTCTCACACTGCACACACACTCACACACTGACACACACACTCTCACGCACTGCACACACACACACACTCTCACACACTGCACACACACACACACTCAGACACACACGCACACACACACTCACACACACACTCACAGACACACACACACACACAGTCACACACACACACACACACACTCACTCACACACTGCACACACACTCACACACTCACACACTGCACACACTCTCACACACTGCACACTCACAGACACACACACACACTCACAGACACACACAAACACACACACTCACACACACACACACACACACACACTCACAGACACACACAAACACACACACTCACACACACACACACACACACACACACACTCACAGACACACACAAACACACACACTCACACACACACACACACTCACACACACACACACACACTCACACACACACACACACACACACACACACACACACTCACACACACGGGAGATAATGACATGGTCCAGGATTGAAAGCATTTTCTGAGTCCACACAAAGAGCAATTAGTCACGGTCAGTTCTGTTCTGCTTGTTGAAATTTCACTTGTACTGATACGCGTATACATGAAGCTTACAAACTGGGGGTGTGGACATTGGAAGATGTAGGTCAATGTTTAGATTTATTTTTGTTACAGTGCATACACAACCACATAAGATGAGTTACACCTAAAATACATGACATCAATTCATAGCAATACACAAAACAAAAAACAAGACACAAATAATTGTGTAAACCATGCTGAGCTTCCTGTCTCCTAAAACAGTGACAGTTGATTCTGTTCGATGTAAAATGAAAATATTTCTCATGTTAATCAGTCTCTTAGGAATCCCTTAGCTTTGTCATAGTTATGTTTTTGAATAGCCTAATAACTGAGGTTAAAGGGGCAACATTTATTCAATTCACTTCTTATGGTTGATTTGTTAAAGCTGCAAACACAGTATTTTATTATCTTAGTACTCTTACCGTTATTGCCATTGTTCTCTTTGAATTATCAAATGTGTATGAATACATAATATTATAAATAAACTACAGTATAGAATTAGTACCACCCCCGAGATTTACTGCTTACACTGTTTCAAAAATAATTATTTAATAATATAAAATGGTAATAATAGCACTTCAAAAGGGTGCATAATGAAAACTATTACTTTTAATTATTTAAATACATCTTATTCATAACCAAGTACAACTATGTAGGTAGAAGTATGACTATGTAGACATTTTGCCAATTACTTAACCCCCCCCACCAATTTGGGTCCTAATAACTGTGATTGAATCTTATGTCAAATTTTGGAGTCACGCATATTCAATCATTTCCCAGCCGTAGGATAGTTGTATGTGTGAGTTGAAGGCACAGCGTCAAACTTTGAGGCAGACATGAGATTAGCCGCCTCAGGCAGATCTACGTACTGTGGAGCATCAGAGGCCATCATGACGCCATCATGAGGTGTAATCCTCCTCCACCTGCAGGAACAGGACATGAGGAGGCGGAGGATTACTGTGTTCCGGTGTGTTAGCACTTTATTAGGCTGGAGACGCTCCTTACTGTTCTTGCATCACCTCCTGTGTTCACTATATTGTGCTAAAGAACACATGCTTGAAAAGATTATATTGATTTATGTCATGTTATTTTCATTTAATTTGGATGATGCTTGTCACATAAGGCTGACTTCCTGTTGCCAGTAGGTGGCGCTATAACTATGATTCAATATGACCTGTAAAGTATTTTAGCCGGGATTCTTATTAAGCGCAAGAGATTTGGAGCATTTTGTATGCTCAATTGACATCAACTTCCTGTTTCATGGCGAGTGTCTCAAAATGGCCACAAAAAGGGCATTCCATGAAAGAAAGTTTGAATCATGTCGATCCACAAGGCGTTTGTTAAAGTACGGTGCCTGAAAATGGCCAAAAACAACTGAAACGATCACACTTCATTCAAAATGGCCGACGTCCTGTTTGTTTTAGATAACGGCATCAAGAAACTTTTTTTGAAGTCTACCTGTCTAAGTCCAACCCTATCTATGAATATACACATATAATAATGTATTCAACAATAATACCTTAGTAATATTTTTTGATATAAAAACCTCCTTTCTCATTGCATCTTAATCTTAAAGTGGAGCTTATTGTTCAGCTTTGGAGTCTAGAAATATTTATGACTAGTCAAAGATATGCAGACCTGAGGAAAGTTGGGGAGAATAGATGGTGGGATGCAACATGACCGCATGGAGAATTTCTCTCTGTTTGTATCGTAAAAATGATTGGCCAAGACTTTCAATTAGGCTTCAGTATTGTAAGACAAACAAACAAAAGTTGTATTTGTGCTGAAAGTGTGAGTTTTATTTTTTTAGGGTTTGAGATATCTGTCTCTTGATGACTACAAGAAGAAGTCCGCTATAGTATTAAACCGTTCATCTTAAATTGAAATCGTATAAACACATTGTCAAAACAAAATGTCGTTTTTCTGTAAGTTAGTATATTGATTCGCCACCTTTTTTGCATGCTTTTTGCCATGCCAGTAGAGTATACAATACATGGCATTCACCCCTCTCATATGAGGCTGTATGACAGGGCAGTGTCTTGGACATAGTGTGTGTACAAAATCCAAGCATTACATATTAAATCCTGCACATTTGTTTTGTTACCAACAGGTTTCTTTTTCCAAATTGCTTAGTTTCCGTGTTGTCATGTGGTCCAATATGTGTGTAACTGATGAAAACATCATGTGTGTTTTCTGTAAAATAATGTTGGATTTGCAGTTAGCTCAGTTGTGTGTGTGTGTGTGTGTGTGTGTGTGTGTGTGTGTGTGTGTGTGTGTGTGTGTGTGTGTGTGTGTGTGTGTGTGTGTGTGTACTAAGCTGTGTGTAGCAGTACACACTGCAGGCTTAAAAAATAATTATACAGTTTGTTAACCACAGTGAGCTACTCGTACTGCCTGCAGCAGAGCAGAGAGGAAGCTCCTGAAAACAGAACCGAGCAGAGCGTCACTCCATCACTAATCATCTGACAGTAGCGGGACAAATGAAAAACATTTACCTGTTCACATTACTGATGGTTCATCTTTATTAAGAGAAGGGATTCAATACTGTGTTCACCGGAATACCTTTGAGACACCGAAATAAGAAGCAGGAGAGGAAACTGAAGTGGGAAAGGAGAGAGGAGATGAGATGAAAAGAGGAGAGGAGAGGAAAAGAGGATATAGAGGGGAAGAAAGCAGGGAATGAGAGGAGATAAGATTAAAACTGCAGGAGAAATTAAGAAACAAGGGGAGAGAAGAGGGATAATCTTATTGGATGATGGTTTGAATGTATCAAAATGAGTTTGGAAAGGCAATGCAGGTTTGAGGGGTGGGGGTTGACATGGTTGATTGTTATGGAGGGGGGGCAGGGTCAGCAGCATGAGCATCTAACCAGGACTGATTATGAGCAGAGATCAGACCTGATGTAACGGCTCCTTCAACACGAGTTCACCCAGCATGGGTCGAGATCTCAGAGAGAAGGAACAGCTTACTGAGATCTGATTCTCTGAGGCTACATTTAAAGCATGCAGCCTGAGTAAAGGAGCTGACCAGTAATAGCACATTTGGCGGGGGGTTTACTTTAAAATTCTATTCCGTTTCTAGTTACATGTAGAAAAAAATCTATATAAATATAAAAAGTAGTGTAACCTGATTACTTTACTTTTTTACTTTTGGATTACTTCATATGAAATGCAGGCAACTACATAAAAGAGAAAATGTCAACAACAACAAAATCAGGCAGTACGTCTACATATGATATGTTGATCTTAATTATAAAATGTATTTTAACATTATAATCCTGTAATCCCCATTTTTTGTTTTAAATGTACAAGTAATCTGATTTCCAATTTTTTTTTTTAACTGTCAGTGAATAGTTACCTTTTTCTTGTATCCTGATAACATAATCTTGTTACATGTAATCTGTAACTCACCAAGCCTGAAGCAACATGAGGTACAGGGACTTTGCACCGATTTAATTACAAACATATAGATTTTCGTCAAATCATTATTAGGAGGCTAGAGGCGTTGTCTTTACGTTATCACGGCAAATTGAGCAGATTTTTGTAATTATTTTCTAATCCTGGCAATTCGTTTTTTACATTGATTTACATCATATTTTTTCAGACATTTGGTAAAGTCTCAGTGTGGGAGAGGATCTGTACACCTTTGGAGATTTCTTTGCAGTCCGTCTTTAAATATGAAAGTCACGTTCAGCGTTTAACTCTATAAATACAACCTTCAGAAGTCCATGTGACTGTTAGAAGCAAGCGACACTGACAGTGATTCAGCTCGCTCTCCACCAATAGGAGAGCCTCTTCCTGGTCACATGTACAGCTCAGTGCTGCTGCTGATTAGAACAGGAGCATTACCTGTTCATTTGGAAAACATGGCCAACACACTGAAGCACAAGCACACACTCACACACAGACGTTCTGTTGGTCTCAGTTACAACAAAGACACACACACAGCAGTTCAGAGTCCAGATGGACATGGTAGTTTGGAGTTTTATTGGAATATGAGTATTAAATATTCCAATAATAGAGATTACTTGAGTACACTTTAGATAATCTGTGTAATCTTCTTATTTTTGGCTCCTGATTATATTTTTTTGACATTATCCCTTAGTTATGACGCTCACACAGACACACACAAACAGGATTGTTATATTAATATTTCCGGATAGACATGTTAATAATGTCTCCATTGTTCCTAGCCATATTATACAACATACATACGCAAAACAATTTATTTCCTCTTATCCTATACACAGTTTATCCTTATATTAAAATAAAGTGAGGTATGCAGGTCTGCATGCATGGTCACCTGTTCATAGTGGACACACACGCCCACAAAGAATGATTTAGGAGTATGGCTTATAATCCAAGCATTACATATTAAATCCTGCACATTTGTTTTGTTACCAACTGATCATAGTTCCATTGTTGAGGTCTACTAGAATATTCACATTGTTCCATGTTCCAAACTCACATTGGTTTCTCATACAGCATCTCTGTATAGTATGTGTATTCACTCTCTGTCCTACACGGCTTGTTGGAGCTCCTGCACCCCCTCCCTGTGAGCCCACTGTGCTCTGATTGGTCAGCTCGCCCACTCTGTTCTGATGAGTCCACCACCGTTACAGCTGAAACATCAGTGTTTATGTGTTTCAATGGCGTTTGTTAGCAACCAGGAAATGACACCAGTAATGACAAACAGATGAGAATGCTGCGTGGGGTCTGGGCAGTGGCGGCTCCAGAGTATTTTTGTTGGGTAATCTATGGTAGGGCTAACCCATACAGTGGTGGGGCTCAAGTCAGTATTTGCAATGTAATTACATACACGCTATATCGCACCCATTGACAGTGAAACGCCACGCGTGAGGTTTAGATTATTTCCCTGTCTCAATCCAAATTGAACTGTATGAAATAAAAAGGCACATCTGTCTTGTAGTAAATAAAAAGGGCGACCTGGAGCCAATCCTGCAATTTCCCCACAGGTGAAAGAGTTGACATGCTGAAAACCCAACCCCTGCAGGGGGGTCTGGGGGGATTCTCCCCCAGGAGATTTTTGGAAATACTAACATAAAATACACATTCTGGTACTCTCTTGAGAAGAAAAATAAATAAATCTATTACTACACATTAAAAAATGAATGCCATTTTTGTTTTTTTACTTTGTTCTGAAAGCTGAACCTGCTGCTCCTCACAGAGAGAAGAGGAGAGAGGGCTGTGAATTACTTTACATCAGTGGCGAACCGTGTCCATCTCAACTGGACCTTCTGTAGACACAGGCGTTATAATGTCCGTCTTTTCACTGAATTGTCGTCTTGAAAAGGGTTCTCACAACAATTCCGCAACAACTTCCTTTTCACCTGTTGCACTTGCCATTTCAACGTTAAAAACAATAAAACGGCATGAATTGCTTCGTGGCATTCATCTAGATCCTCTGTCTCGAGCCAGTTAACTACCGGGCCTTCGAGAGTACCCTGGAACCGAGGGAAACTCTGAAAGAATACGCCCATTGGCTACAAATCAATATATGATTGGTTGATCAAACTGTCAGTCCAAACGTACGCTCTCATTCAGTGCAACGGCCAGGGCATTCTATCAAGGATATAGAATACCTTGGTTGAAGGATATTCTACCCAGAGACCCAGAACAAGATCTGATTGGTTGCTTTCTTTTCTAACACAAAACCACTGAAATGCGTAGTGCATGGTCCGAGAAGGACAAACAAATCAACGTAACACTGTAATATTACAGATCAACAACACAGATACCATTCTCATTTATTCATTTTATATACATTTTATTTATATAATTAAATCGATTTTTTGTTTGTTTTATCTGAGTGTTCCAGGGTATTCTCTGAATACCTTGAAGGCCCTGACGGTTCGCCATTGCTTTACATTGTGGATAAGGGTGGATAGCCCCCATTGTTCTGTGTGTCAAAATGAAAGACAGCCCACACACCTATCAATCATCAAACCGTGGGGTCTTATTTCATTACGTGTTGATTTCTATCAACACGTATAGAGATGTACTACCGCAAAAGTATTCTCCGTCGGGGCTTCCTTCCAGCCGATTATTTTGAACGGCTCTTTGGTGCGAACGAGGGGAACCGAGTCGTACTTGGTGAGAGCCGTTCTTTTTATCGTTCAATCGTTGGTCCGCACTCACTACCTGCCAAAATCCACTCGCCTTTTAAAAAGCTTGATTTTGTTCCCCACACGTAATTCTGTGAAGACCCGCCCCTACTCTGATTGGTAGGTTAAAGGTTTCAGCACGACGTGTTTTTCGGAGGGAAAATCTGCCAAACGCGAAAACGCAGCAGCCTTTGGATGCACTTCAACCAAAACAGAGGCAGTGATAAAGCACACCATCTGTAAAGGCAAAATATCCTTTAAAGCAGGGTCAGCAAATAATCTCCATCGCCAATTAAAAACACAGTATCTAATATTATTAAGAGTTGCGTGAATTTCATTCAAGGCAAGGCAACTTTATTTACTTAACACATACAGAGGGTAAATTCAAAGTAGTACATTCACTGACATGAATGACATGGATATGGCGCCACCTTGTGTCATGTCTACAATGCAGATTATTGACATTAGGTCTGGCAATACAGTCAATCATTATCCTGGTGATTATTTCGCTCATAAACCTAGTAACCCCGCCCCTTTAAAAAAAACGGCTCTTTTGAACGGCTCTTTGAAAGGAACGGAGCCATAAGATCCGGCTCCCTTCAAAGAGCCATAATTCCCATCCCTAAACAACACCACGCCGTTATCGTGATTCTGATTGGCCAGAAGACATTATCAAAGATGTTTTATTAAGAAGACGATCACTACGTGACAAAAGTTTTTAAAATCCGTTTCTAGTCTTCGGTATTTCCAGACAAGTGGCTACTGAAATCAATCTTACTAACTGCTGTCTGTGCAATTTACTCCGCGCGAGTT
The DNA here is from genome assembly GCA_031216635.1 of Dissostichus eleginoides. Classification (NCBI taxonomy): domain Eukaryota; kingdom Metazoa; phylum Chordata; class Actinopteri; order Perciformes; family Nototheniidae; genus Dissostichus; species Dissostichus eleginoides. Next base: position 33,732,524 of record CM062276.1, read on the forward strand.
GGCGGACTTTTTTTTGCTTACTTTGACATCATTTTTCATGGTGGGGCTAAGCCATTTCTTGGTATGGCTGTAGCCTACCCCAGCCATACCCTGGCGCCGCCACTGGGTCTGGGTGCCGTGTTGGCGGGACGCTGCGGGGCTCGAGCTCAGGCTGAGTGAGTGTTTGTGTGTGAGGATTGGTCCATTTGGACTTAGTGACGTCAACCTGCCCAGAAGAAAAAAATGGAAAAAGAAAAATGTCCAACGAGGCGTTCTGGGGCAGCATAGACAGGTCTTTTCTGTGTTAGAGTTTTACTCGCTACAGGGTGTACTTTGAGGGTTTGTGACTTTACAGACCGTTTACATGCAGAAAAAGTGTTAAGGCTGTACAAAGGCGTGGAATCAAATGCATGATGCGCACGGACACAGTATCAAAATAAAGCGTTTTAATGTAAACAGGTAGGAATACACTGAATACATAAACAACCAAACAAACACTCAATACACTGTCTTACGAGAACTATCTAAAACTACAAAATACTAATACAAAAATACTTACTAATCTTACCTTACTTAATCTAGCTATCTATGAATGATTACTGTAATTTATGGACGATGACAATGATTATAACGCTGGAATGCTTGGAAATGCACAAGACAATCTGGTAACGAGACAGGGGAAGACGAGAGGTATAAATACTAGACAGACATCACCAGGTGAAGACAATTAGACAATCACAACAGCGGGAAAACAGACAAGGCAGGAATTGTACTATAGACACATGAGGGTAGACAAGACTATCAAAATAAAACAGGAACCCATCTAAACATGAAACCTTAACTAGGGAACAATCCTAGCAGAGGGGGGGACGGGTAATTACCAGAAAAGCACATGATGGGACCTTTAAGTCTTTGGTCTTTTATCATACGTTTTGTGTTTCGTTTAGAACACAGCTTTGAGCATGCAACATGGGCATTCGTTTGTAAACCCTTTACAGCCAGCTAGTAAAACTGTAAATAAAAAAGCAGTCAAATAAGAAGCTGATTTATGTTTGTATTCATGTTTAAGGGGATAGAAACATTTCAATTCAGATTCTCTCACTTTCAGTCACTTTGTGAAAGTGACTTGGTTTTTATGAAGTTTATTCAATTTAACCAACAAGGACGATTAATGGTTGATGAATGAATGATAGCGATCAGAATCACTTTTGGGGAAGAGAGGTCCCACTCTGCCAATTTTTCACACCATTTTTTAAACGTTTTTCTTTCCATTCATGGTAAAAAGATGGTAACCGTAGGGTTTTTCCTTTATGCATAGACGTACTCAATCAGTTGCTTATGTTCAGATCTACAATCTTGTCTATCCATTTCCTGCTTATTTACATTCATTATTCATATGACATTTCAAGAACAATATATGTGTTACCCTTCACATCTCTTATGTACACTATATTTTTGGTAGGAAAAATCTTAATAAAATACACTTGCTGTTACAAGTCTTTAATAAGAAAGATTCTACATTACATTTTTTAAATGTATACATAAAAAGATAATCATACATCTGACAGGATCAGTGCAATAATCGTATTCCATTATCAAATTCATTATAAGAGTATTAAGCTTAAGCCCTGAAAAGCAATTATATATTGATTACAGATATGGCACCATGATAATGCGTGTCTATCTATCCCATCATGCCACTGAATTGTTTTACTCCTGTGTGTGTAGAGTGCAGTTGTGTCAAATATATTATAAAATAGCATTAATAAATTGTAAAAATACTTTAAAGTAAAAGTCCTGCATTTCAAATATTACCAAAGTAAAAGTACAAAAGTATTAGCATCAAAATATGCTTAAAGTAAAAGTACTCATTATGCCCAATAGGCCATTTCAGTAATATCATTATTATTACTGGATTATGACTATTGCTGCATTATTGTGTTAATCACAACTGGTAAAGATGGAGCTACTTTGTATTACTTGTTGCTGGGTATTTTAATCTATATTCATGTGTAAACATGTTCATTTATTAGTTGATTTACATTTTGTGTAAGCTATTCATTGTCTGTAAAGAAACTAAAGCTGTCAGATAAATGTAGTAGAGTATAAAGTTCAAATTTGGCTTCCAAGATGTCGTGGAGAAGAAATATAAAATTGCTGGAATTGAAAGTTCTTGTGTACAAAATTGTATAAGAAGTACTGTTTATAAATGTCATGAGAATGATATGGATTCTTTATTTTGATCTCTTATTTCTCTCAGCTTTTCCATAGGAAACGAACATTACTATCAGCCACATTGCTGCAGTCGGGAACTAAGGGACCCTAACCATAACTGTCACCCCAAACACAGCTTTATGAATAAATAAATACATTTATAAATAAACAACATTGATTAATATAGCACAATTCAAAATACTGTAAACAAATTCTTGACACAAAAATAGAAACCCCTGAAGGACAAAATGAAATAAACAAAAAGTCCGACATAACAAAACACAAAGAGTAAAATGCATTAATAATCCAGCAGATGAACAACATTTATCTAAACCACTGTATATTAAAACTAACAGGAAAATTAAAGTTATTTCCACGAATAGCTTTTTAGAATACCCAGGCTACTTCCTGCTTCACCTTTGACTTTCTACTATGAATTCGCGCTAGTTACTTTTTATGCACAATGGGTTATTGTCATGTTTGCTTGCCTTTCCATCTCTGCATAAGTACTTTATGTAATATGGTTAAATTAGGGGATTAGTGCGAGTATCTGCCCTATTAAACTGTGCCGATGAAATGAGGCTGTAAATCTGGCTTCAGATTAAGTCAAACAAAAAGTACTTTTAACTTCACTCATGAGGATCAGAAACTTGGTCCCCATTGCAAATGAAAAAAACTGTATGTGTGTGTGTGTATTTACAGACAACAGTAAGTATCTCCTCAGAGTTCTCTTGGCAATGTGTCTTCACAGAGAGTAGCATTATGTTTATTCACGAATGTGCTGTAGGTCTCCAGTATTGAATTCTTCCATTCAAACCAGAGTGATTGATCAGTAGAGGCTGATTCAGAGTGGTTTTGCCTATACAGTAAAGTTCATCTTGTTGACTATAAATGTTTTGTTGGCAAACGTCCCTCTGTGAGTCTGCCCAGTGAGTGTGAGTGTACCTCAGTGAACAAGCTGCTGTCTTTTGTTCATGACTTCACTTGTTTTCATTGTAGGAGAGACATCAGTGATATTTTATGCAGATAATTCAATACTGATTCAAAGTGGGTGAGGTGAGGACTTACACAAGAGCTAAAGATATGAATATTCAACCTATTTGACCTTTTTGACTTGTGGTTGGGAGGGGAGTAGGAGCAGAATCCATTATAAAGGAATCTCTCTAGTCTAATACAGCACAGTAAAGACCCAATAACTAAAAAAACGTTTATCTAATATTGTGAATGTCGATTTCCGCAGATAATGAGGGGGTCACTGACTCACAGCGGTGTTGTGTAATAGAGTCGTGTACTGATGACATGTTTTTGTACGCTGACACGGAAGTTAGCATTACAAGGGTTCCCTCTACAAAAAGCATTGGGATTTTTCCATTGAATTTGGGAATATTGCAGAAAATAAGATTATTGCAAAAACATGTTTATGATACTTAAAGATTTTGTTCGGTAGGATAATCTTCCCATATATACACCACATACACAACCAAAAGTAAAAAGCTAACGCAAAAGCTATCAAAGAAATACACCACGTTTACATGGCTGCTAAAGGCGGCTAACGGTTGGCGTGATGAAGTTTAGTGGTCTCATTTGTTTGCAACCACTGATTTTATGACGTTAAGACAATTCTGAGATTCACCAGTTGGGTATCTACTGACATATTTATCTAACCATCTAACCATAAGCATGTGCAAAAACGTTGAATAAAAAACAAAGAAACCGAAGTGGTTAAATGCTAACTTCTGCTAATGCTAATCTCTGGGTTATAGGACTCCTGCACCTGTGCATGTGGCTTCATACTTTATTTATATTCTAGCTAAGCCTTTGTCCAGTTTAGGAGCTGACAGGGGGTTATACAGGGATATACTGAATACAGAGCAGATTATAAATAAATCTCTCTTGTGTAATACAGCACAAATAAACAATAAAGCCCCAACTGCAAAAAAACTTTTATTTAATAATGTGGATTTCTGCAGATAAGGAGGTCACTGAGTCACAGTGTAATAAGTTCACTGGATGTTTTGTTAAAGTTTTTCTGAGCATCTTATTGAGGTTCTGCTTGGTTTAAACCAATATAAGAATGAAATGTCTCTGTATATTTCACAAACCCTTGCACATGTACCCTACATGTTTTACTCCTTTATCCTATTCTGAATCGGAGCTTGCATTGGAGGATATTTCAAGCAAGTGGGCCTTGTGAAAACAATTTATATCGAAAAAGAAATGTGTCATGCGATTAACAATTTGTTTTATGATTTTAAGCGTTAAATGCTGAAAAGTTTCAAAAATTACATTTCTAAAAAACTGTTTTATTTGAAGCTGTTCCAGTAAAAGCTGGTTTGTGAAAAAAGAGATTTAGTTTGACAATGCATGTAACTGTGGCCCTTTATCGTCTTTCTTCATGCAGAGGAGCGTAGTAATATTTTCTAGCATGATAATGCATTTTTAATGAGGTTGAAGTAGTCAGCAGTATATGCCGGAAGCCAGCCCTTCGTTTACCAAAGCAACCTTTGCTGTTATCATTTTTTATTGATTTTTTACTGTGTGATAAATCATTATAATTATTGGACTGGTCTGAAATGCACCGTGTAAAAAGTTAAGTATTTGTTTAGTGTTTTAACCTTCAGTTAATGGCTCTGTTTTAGACCAGTATACTACAATTATGGCGCATTTCCACTACAGCGCGGAGCGCCGTTTAAGCTTGCCGCGCCGTGCCCGGCCCGTTTTTGGTTGCGTTTCCACTAGGCGTAGTTCCGGCTAGCGGGTACTTTTTCACAGTTTTCTGGCTCTCCAAAATTGAGGTTCTTTCCGGGCCAACAACCGGGCTGAATATGCTAAACTAGTGAGAGAAAACAAACTGTACATATTTGACCGTGATTTAATTGTAATACACGTTTCAAAATGATGCCGAAGTAACAACATACTGATACCGGTTAGTAAAAACCATGAATTAATGCTTTGACAAGTCTGCAGACAGACGGCAGGCGAAAAACCTTTTAAAATGCGTGTTTTCTGAATGGAGATCGGCTAAGCTAGCGCAGTATATGCTCCGACCGTCCACACTCACAACAACGGCCTACAGACATAAATAAACCAGCGACTGTATTCGCCATGACACAGACAGTCTGTGGTTTGTACTTGTTTAACTTTTGTCTAGTTTCTGAACGGATATGAGGAGCTGTGAGCTCTGAGGGCTAACAGCTAACTGATGTTGGTTTTGTGTTTCGCATTGAAGATGACGTCACGGCTCCGCCTACAATGCGTTACTATAGTTACTGCCCCAGTTAAACTGTAATGGAAACGCAGCATAAAGTGAGCCTGGCCTACCAAGGCCTAACTATACCGTACTAAGCCGTTCGAGGCCCTGCAGGGGAAATGTGCCATTATACTCCTCTCTGTAAGGCTGTGAAAATTGTTAATCCTTTTTAAAGGGATTTTGTTCATTTCACTAATTATTGTATTATTTAATATCTGGTCCTATTTGTAAATTTGAAAAATCGATTTGTCTTTGGAATCAAATATTGTTAAAATTATTACAAAAAAGCAGTTTCTGTGACAAAGCCTCAGAGATGCATTAAATGACGTTAAACCATCAACCACAGATCATTGTGGTTCAGTGTAGGTGGTAGCCCCCCCCCCTCCCCTGCCTTCAAAGCTAATAACATAGCGTGTGAGTGATTACAGCCGCAGTGTACCACAGAGAGCAGCCAGAAGCTTTTCTTTGGAGTAATTACTATAATTTTGACTCTCTTCCTTCCGTCTGTCTTTACTGAACATCGTAGCAGCATTCAGAACAAAATGATTCACAGAGTTTGTCTTGTTAAACACTGACTCACGTCAAATGTTTGTATATGTAGATTTAGTCTCTTATTGCCTCAGTAGCAATAAAACCAGTTATATGACAACCTGTCGAAATGGCACTCCCATAACTGAACTGCTTCCCTTATTACACTGAAAAAACTGAAAGGTTGACTTTAAATAAATGTATTGTGTCAACACATTTCAGATAATTTTATTAGGTTAGGTGAAAGCAATAAATAATATTTACTTGAACCTAATATTTTTTATTTAAACTTAATATTATTGCTTTAAACACACCTAAAACTGTTATTTGACATCTGTAGACATAATACATTTAATTATTTAATCAGTTTTCAGAGTATTTTCTGAAATAAGTACATTTTCTTCTGGATTACGGGGCAGTTATAAACATATGGTTATTGTTTTAGATTGAAGTTACATCAGCTGAGTGAACAGCAACCCTAACCCTAACCCTGTATCTGTTGGTAAACCTGAAACAAGGCTTATTTAAGCTACTTCACCCTGTCCATCATTGCTGACTCTTCTGCAAGTGGCTAAGCAACCCCCCTCCACCCCAGATCCACCTTTTTCCATGCTATGATTGACTTATCAAATATAATATAATTTATAATTCATAATATAATTTCTATTGTCATTGCCTGCTTAGTATAGGAAGCCTTTTGCTGCAGCGCTTTGAATGTGTGCACATGGAAAGTGTGGAAATAGGCACTCAATGATGGACATTAAAGGACAGGGTGGTGCAAAAAGGCCCAAAAAAGCGTACTGACAATCGTAAAGATGTTTTTGAATAACATGTTCCTTGTTTAGGTTTGGAAAAATATCGTGTTTTGGGTTGAAATAAATACATTTTTAATGTTGTACAAATTACCTATATTAAAAAAGTCAAAAAATAGACTTTTGAATTGACACAGGACCCCGACACTGGGACCCTGGATGAAAGTCTCGATATTCCCAAGACTCCAGGAATAATGCGGGGGAAGCCAATTCTAATAGTGGCCATGATGCGATGCAGGATATGTAAAAAATAACAAATGTATTACGGTTGCTCACATTACCTGAGTTCCTTGAGTTTGAGAATGTGTGCGGATAAAAGCATGTCACCACACAGGTAGTACAGTATTCAGAAAAACAGTTAATACTATAACATGGCTGAGGTTGTCTGAAAGAAGGATATCCAAAAAGTGGGAGCCCCCGGTTTCGCCACCTTCTTGTCAAATGTTCTAAATGTAATTGTATTTACTCCCCATTATCACCACCCAAGAACAACGTTTATCTATAAAAAGTAACTTTTCAGGAGCTGTTTTTGCATTCAATGTAACTCAATTGTACTTTTCAAGTATTGTATCCACTGCCAACATCAAAGCCAACATGTTCAAAAACTGCTTGGCAAATACCATCTGTTAATGACCATTATGTGATGTGATCTGAAACAGCAACTAAATGTTTGATACGTTTTCCTCAACAACCAAAGTCAGGAATTAAACTTTATATCTAGTCTACCTATTTCACTTTATAAGCCCCATTTATTCTCTGGGAGATCTTATTTGGCCTCAACTTCATTGCAACAGATTCATAGCTAACCAAACTTATCCGCAATATTATAAAAAATCTATCTCAATTATTAATGTTTGTAAAAATGTGTTTAATTAAAAAAGGTATTGCACTATAGCCCTCACTATGATGCTACAACATACATGTCCACATGTCCCCTTATTTAAGAAAACAGCCTCCAACATGTGCCATGGTTAACGAATCAGGGGGGGTAGAAAGTTTCTATGTATTTGTACCACAATAACTTTTCTATAAATGAAAGAAGGTCACTGTTAACCATCTTCTCCCTTACTTGAGTAAAAGTACCAATACATTAATATTAAAAGTAAAAGTCCTACAATCATAATCTAATTTAAGTAAATGTACAGACGTAAAATGTAGTTAAAGTACCAAAAGAAGTAATTCTGCAGAAAAATTGCCTGCATTTGTGATATATTATTATATATTTGCATTTCACTGCTGTTAACAAATAAAGGTCTGATACGCAAATTATTTATGTTTAGCAATTTTCGTTTAACTTTTTGTGATATATTCAATAATTCAACGTTCAACTGTTCTTCAAACAGTTATTGCCCTGGTTTAATCTTTAGAAATAGAAACACCTCACAGTATGTCAAACGTTTATTACGTGTTTTATTGCAGAATCTTAAACTGAAAATAAACTAAAGCTTTAAAAAAAGTAACTTTAAACCAATGTCAATATGGAACATCTGGATTAATAACAGGATGAATGAATGAAAATCAGTACGGCTACAGTTTAAAAACTGATGTAAACAATATGAAGGGTAGCTGCTGGAGCTTTCTAAATGGATTGTATTGGGAAACAGCTGCTTTCCAACACATCCTGCCCCTGTACTTCCAGAAATACCTCCACATATTGATCAGGGCTTGGGTTTCTATGCACACTCCCTTCATCTTGTGATTTATTACCCTGTCCAATCCTCTGATATCCTGCTTCGCCTCATGTCTGACATCTTATAGTTTATTCATCTTCACTCATGATAGGGACACTTTCTCTTCATTGATTCATAGCGTTCAGAGGTGGAAACTTAATGTCAACAATGTGCATTGTCATGCTTTTGAGAAACTAAAGCCTTTACATTTCAAACACGCCTCAGAGTTAGAATTAGTATTTAGTAGGAAGATAACAGCAAATGAGAAGTCGATATTAGATTTTGATCATAATCATACAACAATGAGAGGAATGCACCCAAGTTTCATTACCATTAACTTTCCTCATCTTTAAAAAAAATGAGGGGGCTGCAGCACCCCCATCTGCGAGGCTCCACTAGCACCCGCAGATTCTTGATAATAAAAACTGACGAAATGTATATTTAGTTTTCGTTGACGAGACGAGACAGGACTAAGGTGTTAATGGTGGACTATCGGACATTCAAAATGCAGGGTATTTTCCCCCAATTGTCCGTCTTGTCTGTCAAAATGCATCTTACGTTTCTAACTTGCAATATCATTATTTCCGCTCTCTTCACTCCAGAAGAGCGATCTCCCTGGTTGCGGTCGAATAGTCCAAAAAATCAGCTCCTAACGTCTATCCCTATCGTCTATCCCTTCACCTCTGTGTGAAACGTCACGGGGTTAAGGGATAGTGGATAGGAGAATTCAAAAGGATTTAGGAGAGTACTTTAGAGAATCCGACTGCACTTTCACTATCCAACGTGTTTATGATGCGTCAGCAGACGTCATAAATGTGCGTCTGCTGCTGTGGGGAAACTATGGAAACTACAGTTCTCTATACAGCGGACTACAACATGGATGTATAATAAGAACGACGGACTACTGTAAACTCACCTAGAGACTCTGCACCGTGCTCTGATGCTGTTGCTTTATGCTTTATGAACGTGGACAACAGAGAAACATATTCTTCATGACCAAAGTTGGAATTGAAATAAAAAAGGAAAGTGAAACTTATGCTCGTCACCCTCTCCCTCCGGTCCACATTAATACAAATGATCCCAATACGTATGATTGTATGAACTATGAAAAGATCTTACAATCAATACAAAGGTATTTATTATAACCGTTAGTCCTTAACATCTATCACTGTGTATATCACCATTCAAACATCTTTTAAAAGTTGAACAACCCCCACACAGCTCAGTAAACACTGTGAAATGTTGACTTTATTTGATCATTTCAGTAAAAACTAACGTTCATATTTCTCTTTTTGATTATAATACTGATGAACCTTAAAAAAAAAGCACTTTGGCAACTTACCACATACGTTTTAAAAAGCTTAATAAGCACCGTTACTTTCATGATATCATTTCTCGGTCACAATCGGTTGTTTCCGTGAACGGCCGAATGTTGTGTGACGGCAAATGCTGCGGCTGCAAGGCATTGTGGGACAGCATCTTCTCCTCTCCTTTCGTAAAGGAAGGTCCAGTGGTTACTAAGCTAAAGGAGGTTATAAAGGAAGTTTGAAACCTCCTTTCCTTTTAGAGAATAGAGAACCGCAGTGACGCGTCCTAAAACCCGGAAGTAAACTCCTTCCGGTTCCTTCGACAAAAATGCAATGCAATTTCTCCATAGGATTTTGGAAAATAGCTCGAAATAAGGTCTGTGGTTGACACACATTTAAGAGACGGATCACGTTTTGTTCAGCCGGATAATCTCCACATATGATTTTCGAATCATAGATCTAATCGATAGATTTATGATCGATAGATTTATGATCGATAGATTTATGATTCGAAAATTATAAGAGATGGGTAGACATGTGGAGATTATCCGACTAAACAAAACGTGATCTGTCTCTTAAATGTGTGTCAACCACAGACCTTATTTCGAGCTATTTTCCAAAATCCTATGGAGAAATTGCATTGCATTTTGTCGAAGGAACCGGAAGGAGTTTACTTTCCGGGTTAGGACGCGTCACTGCGGTTCTCTATTCTCTAAAAGGAAAGGAGGTTTCAAACTTCCTTATAACCTCCTTAGCTTAGTAACCACTGGACCTTCCTTACGAAAGGAGAGGAGAAGATGCTGTCCCACAATGCCTTGCAGCCGCAGCATTTGCCGTCACACAACATTCGGCCGTTCACGGAAACAACGATTGTGACCGAGAAATGATATCATGAAAGTAACGGTGCTTATTAAGCTTTTTAAAACGTATGGTAAGTTGCCAAAGTGCTTTTTTTTAAGGTTCATCAGTATTATAATCAAAAGAGAAATATGAACGTTAGTTTTTACTGAAATGATCAAATAAAGTCAACATTCACAGTGTTTACTGAGCTGTGTGGGGGTTGTTCAACTTTTAAAAGATGTTTGAATGGTGATATACACAGTGATAGATGTTAAGGACTAACGGTTATAATAAATACCTTTGTATTGATTGAGATCTTTTCATAGTTCATACAATCATACGTATTGGGATCATTTGTATTAATGTGGACCGGAGGGAGAGGGTGACGAGCATAAGTTTCACTTTCCTTTTTTATTTCAATTCCAACTTTGGTCATGAAGAATATGCTCTGTTGTCCACGTTCATAAAGCATAAAGCAACAGCATCAGAGCACGGTGCAGAGTTCTAGGTGAGTTTACAGTAGTCCGTCGTTCTATTATACATCCATGTTGTAGTCCGCTGTATAGAGAACTGTAGTTTCCATAGTTTCCCCACAGCAGCAGACGCACATTTATGACGTCTGCTGACGCATCATAAACACGTTGGATAGTGAAAGTGCAGTCGGATTCTCTAAAGTACTCTCCTAAATCCTTTTGAATTCTCCTATCCACTATCCCTTAACCCCGTGACGTTTCACACAGAGGTGAAGGGATAGACGATAGGGATAGACGTTAGGAGCTGATTTTTTGGACTATTCGACCGCAACCAGGGAGATCGCTCTTCTGGAGTGAAGAGAGCGGAAATAATGATATTGCAAGTTAGAAACGTAAGATGCATTTTGACAGACAAGACGGACAATTGGGGGAAAATACCCTGCATTTTGAATGTCCGATAGTCCACCATTAACCCTTAGTCCTGTCTCGTCCGTCAACGAAAACTAAATATACATTTCGTCAGTTTTTATTATCAAGAATCTGCGGGTGCTAGTGGAGCCTCGCAGATGGGGGTGCTGCAGCCCCCTCATTTTTTTTAAAGATGAGGAAAGTTAATGGTAATGAAACTTGGGTGCATTCCTCTCATTGTTGTATGATTATGATCAAAATCTAATATCGACTTCTCATTTGCTGTTATCTTCCTACTAAATACTAATTCTAACTCTGAGGCGTGTTTGAAATGTAAAGGCTTTAGTTTCTCAAAAGCATGACAATGCACATTGTTGACATTAAGTTTCCACCTCTGAACGCTATGAATCAATGAAGAGAAAGTGTCCCTATCATGAGTGAAGATGAATAAACTATAAGATGTCAGACATGAGGCGAAGCAGGATATCAGAGGATTGGACAGGGTAATAAATCACAAGATGAAGGGAGTGTGCATAGAAACCCAAGCCCTGATCAATATGTGGAGGTATTTCTGGAAGTACAGGGGCAGGATGTGTTGGAAAGCAGCTGTTTCCCAATACAATCCATTTAGAAAGCTCCAGCAGCTACCTTCATATTGTTTACATCAGTTTTAAACTGTAGCGTACTGATTTTCATTCATTCATCCTGTTATTAATCCAGATGTTCCATATTGACATTGGTTTAAAGTTACTTTTTTTAAAGCTTTAGTTTATTTTCAGTTTAAGATTCTGCAATAAAACACGTAATAAACGTTTGACATACTGTGAGGTGTTTCTATTTCTAAAGATTAAACCAGGGCAATAACTGTTTGAAGAACAGTTGAACGTTGAATTATTGAATATATCACAAAAAGTTAAACGAAAATTGCTAAACATAAATAATTTGCGTATCAGACCTTTATTTGTTAACAGCAGGAAATGCAAATATATAATAATATATCACAAATGCAGGCAATTTTTCTGCAGAATTACTTCTTTTGGTACTTTAACTACATTTTACGTCTGTACATTTACTTAAATTAGATTATGATTGTAGGACTTTTACTTTTAATATTAATGTATTGGTACTTTTACTCAAGTAAGGGAGAAGATGGTTACAGTGACCTTCTTTCATTTATAGAAAAGTTATTGTGGTACAAATACATAGAAACTTTCTACCCCCCCTGATTCGTTAACCATGGCACATGTTGGAGGCTGTTTTCTTAAATAAGGGGACATGTGGACATGTATGTTGTAGCATCATAGTGAGGGCTATAGTGCAATACCTTTTTATTAATTAACACATTTTTACAAACATTAATAATTGAGATAGATTTTTTATAATATTGCGGATAAGTTGGTTAGCTATGAATCTGTTGCAATGAAGTTGAGGCCAAATAAGATCTCCCAGAGAATAAATGGGCTTATAAAGTGAAATAGGTAGACTAGATATAAAGTTTAATTCCTGACTTTGGTTGTTGAGGAAAACGTATCAAACATTTAGTTGCTGTTTCAGATCACATCACATAATGGTCATTAACAGATGGTATTTGCCAAGCAGTTTTTGAACATGTTGGCTTTGATGTTGGCAGTGGATACAATACTTGAAAAGTACAATTGAGTTACATTGAATGCAAAAACAGCTCCTGAAAAGTTACTTTTATAGATAAACGTTGTTCTTGGGTGGTGATAATGGGGAGTAAATACAATTACATTTAGAACATTTGACAAGAAGGTGGCGAAACCGGGGGCTCCCACTTTTGGATATCCTTCTTTCAGACAACCTCAGCCTGTTATAGTATTAACTGTTTTTCTGAATACTGTACTACCTGTGTGGTGACATGCTTTTATCCGCACACATTCTCAAACTCAAGGAACTCAGGTAATGTGAGCAACCGTAATACATTTGTTATTTTTACATATCCTGCATCGCATCATGGCCACTATTAGAATTGGCTTCCCCCGCATTATTCCTGGAGTCTTGGGAATATCGAGACTTTCATCCAGGGTCCCAGTGTCGGGGTCCTGTGTCAATTCAAAGTCTATTTTTTGACTTTTATAATATAGGTAATTTGTACAACATTAAAAATGTATTTATTTCAACCCAAAACACGATATTTTTCCAAACCTAAACAAGGAACATGTTATTCAAAAACATCTTTACGATTGTCAGTACGCTTTTTTGGGCCTTTTTGCACCACCCTGTCCTTTAATGTCCATCATTGAGTGCTATTTCCACACTTTCCATGTGCACACATTCAAAGCGCTGCAGCAAAAGGCTTCCTATACTAAGCAGGCAATGACAATAGAAATTATATTATGAATTATAAATTATATTATATTTGATAAGTCAATCATAGCATGGAAAAAGGTGGATCTGGGGTGGAGGGGGGTTGCTTAGCCACTTGCAGAAGAGTCAGCAATGATGGACAGGGTGAAGTAGCTTAAATAAGCCTTGTTTCAGGTTTACCAACAGATACAGGGTTAGGGTTAGGGTTGCTGTTCACTCAGCTGATGTAACTTCAATCTAAAACAATAACCATATGTTTATAACTGCCCGTAATCCAGAAGAAAATGTACTTATTTCAGAAAATACTCTGAAAACTGATTAAATAATTAAATGTATTATGTCTACAGATGTCAAATAACAGTTTTAGGTGTGTTTAAAGCAATAATATTAAGTTTAAATAAAAAATATTAGGTTCAAGTAAATATTATTTATTGCTTTCACCTAACCTAATAAAATTATCTGAAATGTGTTGACACAATACATTTATTTAAAGTCAACCTTTCAGTTTTTTCAGTGTAATAAGGGAAGCAGTTCAGTTATGGGAGTGCCATTTCGACAGGTTGTCATATAACTGGTTTTATTGCTACTGAGGCAATAAGAGACTAAATCTACATATACAAACATTTGACGTGAGTCAGTGTTTAACAAGACAAACTCTGTGAATCATTTTGTTCTGAATGCTGCTACGATGTTCAGTAAAGACAGACGGAAGGAAGAGAGTCAAAATTATAGTAATTACTCCAAAGAAAAGCTTCTGGCTGCTCTCTGTGGTACACTGCGGCTGTAATCACTCACACGCTATGTTATTAGCTTTGAAGGCAGGGAGGGGGGGGGCTACCACCTACACTGAACCACAATGATCTGTGGTTGATGGTTTAACGTCATTTAATGCATCTCTGAGGCTTTGTCACAGAAACTGCTTTTTGTAATAATTTTAACAATATTTGATTCCAAAGACAAATCGATTTTTCAAATTTACAAATAGGACCAGATATTAAATAATACAATAATTAGTGAAATGAACAAAATCCCTTTAAAAAGGATTAACAATTTTCACAGCCTTACAGAGAGGAGTATAATGGCACATTTCCCCTGCAGGGCCTCGAACGGCTTAGTACGGTATAGTTAGGCTTGGTAGGCCAGGCTCACTTTATGCTGCGTTTCCATTACAGTTTAACTGGGGCAGTAACTATAGTAACGCATTGTAGGCGGAGCCGTGACGTCATCTTCAATGCGAAACACAAAACCAACATCAGTTAGCTGTTAGCCCTCAGAGCTCACAGCTCCTCATATCCGTTCAGAAACTAGACAAAAGTTAAACAAGTACAAACCACAGACTGTCTGTGTCATGGCGAATACAGTCGCTGGTTTATTTATGTCTGTAGGCCGTGTTGTGAGTGTGGACGGTCGGAGCATATACTGCGCTAGCTTAGCCGATCTCCATTCAGAAAAACACGCATTTTAAAAGGTTTTTCGCCTGCCGTCTGTCTGCAGACTTGTCAAAGCATTAATTCATGGTTTTTACTAACCGGTATCAGTATGTTGTTACTTCGGCATCATTTGAAACGTGTATTACAATTAAATCACGGTCAAATATGTACAGTTTGTTTCTCTCACTAGTTTAGCATATCAGCCCGGTTTGTTGGCCCGGAAAGAACCTCAATTTTGGAGAGCCAGAAAACTGTGAAAAGTACCCGCTAGCCGGAACTACGCCTAGTGGAAACGCAACCAAAAACGGGCCGGGCACGGCGCGGCAAGCTTAAACGGCGCTCCGCGCTGTAGTGGAAATGCGCCATAATTGTAGTATACTGGTCTAAAACAGAGCCATTAACTGAAGGTTAAAACACTAAACAAATACTTAACTTTTTACACGGTGCATTTCAGACCAGTCCACTATAATTATAATGATTATCACACAGTAAAAATCAATAAAAAATGATAACAGCAAAGGTGCTTTGGTAAACGAAGGGCTGGCTTCCGGCATATACTGCTGACTACTTCAACCTCATTAAAAAATGCATTATCATGCTAGAAAATATTACTACGCTCCTCTGCATGAAGAAAGATGATAAAGGGCCACAGTTACATGCATTGTCAAACTAAATCTCTTTTTTCACAAACCAGCTTTTACTGGAACAGCTTCAAATAAAACAGTTTTTTAGAAATGTAATTTTTGAAACTTTTCAGCATTTAACGCTTAAAATCATAAAACAAATTGTTAATCGCATGACACATTTCTTTTTCGATATAAATTGTTTTCACAAGGCCCACTTGCTTGAAATATCCTCCAATGCAAGCTCCGATTCAGAATAGGATAAAGGAGTAAAACATGTAGGGTACATGTGCAAGGGTTTGTGAAATATACAGAGACATTTCATTCTTATATTGGTTTAAACCAAGCAGAACCTCAATAAGATGCTCAGAAAAACTTTAACAAAACATCCAGTGAACTTATTACACTGTGACTCAGTGACCTCCTTATCTGCAGAAATCCACATTATTAAATAAAAGTTTTTTTGCAGTTGGGGCTTTATTGTTTATTTGTGCTGTATTACACAAGAGAGATTTATTTATAATCTGCTCTGTATTCAGTATATCCCTGTATAACCCCCTGTCAGCTCCTAAACTGGACAAAGGCTTAGCTAGAATATAAATAAAGTATGAAGCCACATGCACAGGTGCAGGAGTCCTATAACCCAGAGATTAGCATTAGCAGAAGTTAGCATTTAACCACTTCCGGTTTCTTTGTTTTTTATTCAACGTTTTTGCACATGCTTATGGTTAGATGGTTAGATAAATATGTCAGTAGATACCCAACTGGTGAATCTCAGAATTGTCTTAACGTCATAAAATCAGTGGTTGCAAACAAATGAGACCACTAAACTTCATCACGCCAACCGTTAGCCGCCTTTAGCAGCCATGTAAACGTGGTGTATTTCTTTGATAGCTTTTGCGTTAGCTTTTTACTTTTGGTTGTGTATGTGGTGTATATATGGGAAGATTATCCTACCGAACAAAATCTTTAAGTATCATAAACATGTTTTTGCAATAATCTTATTTTCTGCAATATTCCCAAATTCAATGGAAAAATCCCAATGCTTTTTGTAGAGGGAACCCTTGTAATGCTAACTTCCGTGTCAGCGTACAAAAACATGTCATCAGTACACGACTCTATTACACAACACCGCTGTGAGTCAGTGACCCCCTCATTATCTGCGGAAATCGACATTCACAATATTAGATAAACGTTTTTTAGTTATTGGGTCTTTACTGTGCTGTATTAGACTAGAGAGATTCCTTTATAATGGATTCTGCTCCTACTCCCCTCCCAACCACAAGTCAAAAAGGTCAAATAGGTTGAATATTCATATCTTTAGCTCTTGTGTAAGTCCTCACCTCACCCACTTTGAATCAGTAATATTGAATTATCTGCATAAAATATCACTGATGTCTCTCCTACAATGAAAACAAGTGAAGTCATGAACAAAAGACAGCAGCTTGTTCACTGAGGTACACTCACACTCACTGGGCAGACTCACAGAGGGACGTTTGCCAACAAAACATTTATAGTCAACAAGATAAACTTTACTGTATAGGCAAAACCACTCTGAATCAGCCTCTACTGATCAATCACTCTGGTTTGAATGGAAGAATTCAATACTGGAGACCTACAGCACATTCGTGAATAAACATAATGCTACTCTCTGTGAAGACACATTGCCAAGAGAACTCTGAGGAGATACTTACTGTTGTCTGTAAATACACACACACATACAGTTTTTTTCATTTGCAATGGGGACCAAGTTTCTGATCCTCATGAGTGAAGTTAAAAGTACTTTTTGTTTGACTTAATCTGAAGCCAGATTTACAGCCTCATTTCATCGGCACAGTTTAATAGGGCAGATACTCGCACTAATCCCCTAATTTAACCATATTACATAAAGTACTTATGCAGAGATGGAAAGGCAAGCAAACATGACAATAACCCATTGTGCATAAAAAGTAACTAGCGCGAATTCATAGTAGAAAGTCAAAGGTGAAGCAGGAAGTAGCCTGGGTATTCTAAAAAGCTATTCGTGGAAATAACTTTAATTTTCCTGTTAGTTTTAATATACAGTGGTTTAGATAAATGTTGTTCATCTGCTGGATTATTAATGCATTTTACTCTTTGTGTTTTGTTATGTCGGACTTTTTGTTTATTTCATTTTGTCCTTCAGGGGTTTCTATTTTTGTGTCAAGAATTTGTTTACAGTATTTTGAATTGTGCTATATTAATCAATGTTGTTTATTTATAAATGTATTTATTTATTCATAAAGCTGTGTTTGGGGTGACAGTTATGGTTAGGGTCCCTTAGTTCCCGACTGCAGCAATGTGGCTGATAGTAATGTTCGTTTCCTATGGAAAAGCTGAGAGAAATAAGAGATCAAAATAAAGAATCCATATCATTCTCATGACATTTATAAACAGTACTTCTTATACAATTTTGTACACAAGAACTTTCAATTCCAGCAATTTTATATTTCTTCTCCACGACATCTTGGAAGCCAAATTTGAACTTTATACTCTACTACATTTATCTGACAGCTTTAGTTTCTTTACAGACAATGAATAGCTTACACAAAATGTAAATCAACTAATAAATGAACATGTTTACACATGAATATAGATTAAAATACCCAGCAACAAGTAATACAAAGTAGCTCCATCTTTACCAGTTGTGATTAACACAATAATGCAGCAATAGTCATAATCCAGTAATAATAATGATATTACTGAAATGGCCTATTGGGCATAATGAGTACTTTTACTTTAAGCATATTTTGATGCTAATACTTTTGTACTTTTACTTTGGTAATATTTGAAATGCAGGACTTTTACTTTAAAGTATTTTTACAATTTATTAATGCTATTTTATAATATATTTGACACAACTGCACTCTACACACACAGGAGTAAAACAATTCAGTGGCATGATGGGATAGATAGACACGCATTATCATGGTGCCATATCTGTAATCAATATAATTGCTTTTCAGGGCTTAAGCTTAATACTCTTATAATGAATTTGATAATGGAATACGATTATTGCACTGATCCTGTCAGATGTATGATTATCTTTTTATGTATACATTTAAAAAATGTAATGTAGAATCTTTCTTATTAACAGACTTGTAACAGCAAGTGTATTTTATTAAGATTTTTCCTACCAAAAATATAGTGTACATAAGAGATGTGAAGGGTAACACATATATTGTTCTTGAAATGTCATATGAATAATGAATGTAAATAAGCAGGAAATGGATAGACAAGATTGTAGATCTGAACATAAGCAACTGATTGAGTACGTCTATGCATAAAGGAAAAACCCTACGGTTACCATCTTTTTACCATGAATGGAAAGAAAAACGTTTAAAAAATGGTGTGAAAAATTGGCAGAGTGGGACCTCTCTTCCCCAAAAGTGATTCTGATCGCTATCATTCATTCATCAACCATTAATCGTCCTTGTTGGTTAAATTGAATAAACTTCATAAAAACCAAGTCACTTTCACAAAGTGACTGAAAGTGAGAGAATCTGAATTGAAATGTTTCTATCCCCTTAAACATGAATACAAACATAAATCAGCTTCTTATTTGACTGCTTTTTTATTTACAGTTTTACTAGCTGGCTGTAAAGGGTTTACAAACGAATGCCCATGTTGCATGCTCAAAGCTGTGTTCTAAACGAAACACAAAACGTATGATAAAAGACCAAAGACTTAAAGGTCCCATCATGTGCTTTTCTGGTAATTACCCGTCCCCCCCTCTGCTAGGATTGTTCCCTAGTTAAGGTTTCATGTTTAGATGGGTTCCTGTTTTATTTTGATAGTCTTGTCTACCCTCATGTGTCTATAGTACAATTCCTGCCTTGTCTGTTTTCCCGCTGTTGTGATTGTCTAATTGTCTTCACCTGGTGATGTCTGTCTAGTATTTATACCTCTCGTCTTCCCTGTCTCGTTACCAGATTGTCTTGTGCATTTCCAAGCATTCCAGCGTTATAATCATTGTCATCGTCCATAAATTACAGTAATCATTCATAGATAGCTAGATTAAGTAGGGTAAGATTAGTAAGTATTTTTGTATTAGTATTTTGTAGTTTTAGATAGTTCTCGTAAGACAGTGTATTGAGTGTTTGTTTGGTTGTTTATGTATTCAGTGTATTCCTACCTGTTTACATTAAAACGCTTTATTTTGATACTGTGTCCGTGCGCATCATGCATTTGATTCCACGCCTTTGTACAGCCTTAACACTTTTTCTGCATGTAAACGGTCTGTAAAGTCACAAACCCTCAAAGTACACCCTGTAGCGAGTAAAACTCTAACACAGAAAAGACCTGTCTATGCTGCCCCAGAACGCCTCGTTGGACATTTTTCTTTTCCATTTTTTTCTTCTGGGGCAGGTTGACGTCACTAAGTCCAAATGGACCAATCCTCACACACAAACACTCACTCAGCCTGAGCTCGAGCCCCGCAGCGTCCCGCCAACACGGCACCCAGACCCAGTGGCGGCGCCAGGGTATGGCTGGGGTAGGCTACAGCCATACCAAGAAATGGCTTAGCCCCACCATGAAAAATGATGTCAAAGTAAGCAAAAAAAAGTCCGCCAACTCGCGCGGAGTAAATTGCACAGACAGCAGTTAGTAAGATTGATTTCAGTAGCCACTTGTCTGGAAATACCGAAGACTAGAAACGGATTTTAAAAACTTTTGTCACGTAGTGATCGTCTTCTAAAACATCTTGATAATGTCTTCTGGCCAATCAGAATCACGATAACGGCGTGGTGTTGTTTAGGGATGGGAATTATGGCTCTTTGAAGGGAGCCGGATCTTATGGCTCCGTTCCTTTCAAAGAGCCGTTCAAAAGAGCCGTTTTTTTTAAAGGGGGCGGGGTTACTAGGTTTATGAGCGAAATAATCACCAGGATAATGATTGACTGTATTGCCAGACCTAATGTCAATAATCTGCATTGTAGACATGACACAAGGTGGCGCCATATCCATGTCATTCATGTCAGTGAATGTACTACTTTGAATTTACCCTCTGTATGTGTTAAGTAAATAAAGTTGCCTTGCCTTGAATGAAATTCACGCAACTCTTAATAATATTAGATACTGTGTTTTTAATTGGCGATGGAGATTATTTGCTGACCCTGCTTTAAAGGATATTTTGCCTTTACAGATGGTGTGCTTTATCACTGCCTCTGTTTTGGTTGAAGTGCATCCAAAGGCTGCTGCGTTTTCGCGTTTGGCAGATTTTCCCTCCGAAAAACACGTCGTGCTGAAACCTTTAACCTACCAATCAGAGTAGGGGCGGGTCTTCACAGAATTACGTGTGGGGAACAAAATCAAGCTTTTTAAAAGGCGAGTGGATTTGGCAGGTAGTGAGTGCGGACCAACGATTGAACGATAAAAAGAACGGCTCTCACCAAGTACGACTCGGTTCCCCTCGTTCGCACCAAAGAGCCGTTCAAAATAATCGGAGAAGGAAGCCCCGACGGAGAATACTTTTGCGGTAGTACATCTCTATACGTGTTGATAGAAATCAACACGTAATGAAATAAGACCCCACGGTTTGATGATTGATAGGTGTGTGGGCTGTCTTTCATTTTGACACACAGAACAATGGGGGCTATCCACCCTTATCCACAATGTAAAGCAATGGCGAACCGTCAGGGCCTTCAAGGTATTCAGAGAATACCCTGGAACACTCAGATAAAAAAACAAAAAATCGATTTAATTATAAATAAAATGTATATAAAATGAATAAATGAGAATGGTATCTGTGTTGTTGATCTGTAATATTACAGTGTTACGTTGATTTGTTTGTCCTTCTCGGACCATGCACTACGCATTTCAGTGGTTTTGTGTTAGAAAAGAAAGCAACCAATCAGATCTTGTTCTGGGTCTCTGGGTAGAATATCCTTCAACCAAGGTATTCTATATCCTTGATAGAATGCCCTGGCCGTTGCACTGAATGAGAGCGTACGTTTGGACTGACAGTTTGATCAACCAATCATATATTGATTTGTAGCCAATGGGCGTATTCTTTCAGAGTTTCCCTCGGTTCCAGGGTACTCTCGAAGGCCCGGTAGTTAACTGGCTCGAGACAGAGGATCTAGATGAATGCACGAAGCAATTCATGCCGTTTTATTGTTTTAACGTTGAAATGGCAAGTGCACAGGTGAAAAGGAAGTTGTTGCGGAATGTTGTGAGAACCCTTTTCAAGACGACAATTCAGTGAAAAGACGGACATTATAACGCCTGTGTCTACAGAAGGTCCAGTTGAGATGGACACGGTTCGCCACTGATGTAAAGTAATTCACACAGCCTCTCTCCTCTTCTCTCTGTGAGGAGCAGCAGGTTCAGCTTTCAGAACAAAGTAACAAAAAACAAAAATGGCATTCATTTTTTTAAATGTGTAGTAATAGATTTATTTATTTTTCTTCTCAAGAGAGTACCAGAATGTGTATTTTATGTTAGTATTTCCAAAAATCTCCTGGGGGAGAATCCCCCCAGACCCCCCTGCAGGGGTTGGGTTTTCAGCATGTCAACTCTTTCACCTGTGGGGAAATTGCAGGATTGGCTCCAGGTCGCCCTTTTATTTACTACAAGACAGATGTGCCTTTTTATTTCATACAGTTCAATTTGGATTGAGACAGGGAAATAATCTAAACCTCACGCGTGGCGTTTCACTGTCAATGGGTGCGATATAGCGTGTATGTAATTACATTGCAAATACTGACTTGAGCCCCACCACTGTATGGGTTAGCCTACCATAGATTACCCAACAAAAATACTCTGGAGCCGCCACTGCCCAGACCCCACGCAGCATTCTCATCTGTTTGTCATTACTGGTGTCATTCCTGGTTGCTAACAAACGCCATTGAAACACATAAACACTGATGTTCAGCTGTAACGGTGGTGGACTCATCAGAACAGAGTGGGCGAGCTGACCAATCAGAGCACAGTGGGCTCACAGGAGGGGGTGCAGGAGCTCCAACAAGCCGTGTAGGACAGAGAGTGAATACACATACTATACAGAGATGCTGTATGAGAAACCAATGTGAGTTTGGAACATTGAACAATGTGAAATTCTAGTAGACCTCAACAATGGAACTATGATCAGTTGGTAACAAACAAATGTGCAGGATTTAATATGTAATGCTTGGATTTAAGCCATACTCCTAAATCATTCTTTGTGGGCGTGTGGTCCACTATGAACAGGTGACCATGCATGCAGACCTGCATACCTCACTTTATTTTAATATAAGGATAAACTGTGTATAGGATAAGAGGAAATAAATTGTTTTGCGTATGTATGTTGTATAATATGGCTAGGAACAATGGAGACATTATTAACATGTCTATCCGGAAATATTAATATAACAATCCTGTTTGTGTGTGTCTGTGTGAGCGTCATAACTAAGGGATAATGTCAAAAAAATATAATCAGGAGCCAAAAATAAGAAGATTACACAGATTATCTAAAGTGTACTCAAGTAATCTCTATTATTGGAATATTTAATACTCATATATTCCAATAAAACTCCAAACTACCATGTCCATCTGGACTCTGAACTGCTGTGTGTGTGTCTTTGTTTGTAACTGAGACCAACAGAACGTCTGTGTGTGAGTGTGTGCTTGTGCTTCAGTGTGTTGGCCATGTTTTCCAAATGAACAGGTAATGCTCCTGTTCTAATCAGCAGCAGCACTGAGCTGTACATGTGACCAGGAAGAGGCTCTCCTATTGGTGGAGAGCGAGCTGAATCACTGTCAGTGTCGCTTGCTTCTAACAGTCACATGGACTTCTGAAGGTTGTATTTATAGAGTTAAACGCTGAACGTGACTTTCATATTTAAAGACGGACTGCAAAGAAATCTCCAAAGGTGTACAGATCCTCTCCCACACTGAGACTTTACCAAATGTCTGAAAAAATATGATGTAAATCAATGTAAAAAACGAATTGCCAGGATTAGAAAATAATTACAAAAATCTGCTCAATTTGCCGTGATAACGTAAAGACAACGCCTCTAGCCTCCTAATAATGATTTGACGAAAATCTATATGTTTGTAATTAAATCGGTGCAAAGTCCCTGTACCTCATGTTGCTTCAGGCTTGGTGAGTTACAGATTACATGTAACAAGATTATGTTATCAGGATACAAGAAAAAGGTAACTATTCACTGACAGTTAAAAAAAAAAATTGGAAATCAGATTACTTGTACATTTAAAACAAAAAATGGGGATTACAGGATTATAATGTTAAAATACATTTTATAATTAAGATCAACATATCATATGTAGACGTACTGCCTGATTTTGTTGTTGTTGACATTTTCTCTTTTATGTAGTTGCCTGCATTTCATATGAAGTAATCCAAAAGTAAAAAAGTAAAGTAATCAGGTTACACTACTTTTTATATTTATATAGATTTTTTTCTACATGTAACTAGAAACGGAATAGAATTTTAAAGTAAACCCCCCGCCAAATGTGCTATTACTGGTCAGCTCCTTTACTCAGGCTGCATGCTTTAAATGTAGCCTCAGAGAATCAGATCTCAGTAAGCTGTTCCTTCTCTCTGAGATCTCGACCCATGCTGGGTGAACTCGTGTTGAAGGAGCCGTTACATCAGGTCTGATCTCTGCTCATAATCAGTCCTGGTTAGATGCTCATGCTGCTGACCCTGCCCCCCTCCATAACAATCAACCATGTCAACCCCCCACCCCTCAAACCTGCATTGCCTTTCCACAACTCATTTTGATACATTCAAACCATCATCCAATAAGATTATCCCTCTTCTCTCCCCTTGTTTCTTAATTTCTCCTGCAGTTTTAATCTTATCTCCTCTCATTCCCTGCTTCTTCCCCTCTATATCCTCTTTTCCTCTCCTCTCCTCTTTTCATCTCATCTCCTCTCTCCTTTCCCACTTCAGTTTCCTCTCCTGCTTCTTATTTCGGTGTCTCAAAGGTATTCCGGTGAACACAGTATTGAATCCCTTCTCTTAATAAAGATGAACCATCAGTAATGTGAACAGGTAAATGTTTTTCATTTGTCCCGCTACTGTCAGATGATTAGTGATGGAGTGACGCTCTGCTCGGTTCTGTTTTCAGGAGCTTCCTCTCTGCTCTGCTGCAGGCAGTACGAGTAGCTCACTGTGGTTAACAAACTGTATAATTATTTTTTAAGCCTGCAGTGTGTACTGCTACACACAGCTTAGTACACACACACACACACACACACACACACACACACACACACACACACACACACACACACACACAACTGAGCTAACTGCAAATCCAACATTATTTTACAGAAAACACACATGATGTTTTCATCAGTTACACACATATTGGACCACATGACAACACGGAAACTAAGCAATTTGGAAAAAGAAACCTGTTGGTAACAAAACAAATGTGCAGGATTTAATATGTAATGCTTGGATTTTGTACACACACCTATGTCCAAGACACTGCCCTGTCATACAGCCTCATATCAGAGGGGTGAATGCCATGTATTGTATACTCTACTGGCATGGCAAAAAGCATGCAAAAAAGGTGGCGAATCAATATACTAACTTACAGAAAAACGACATTTTGTTTTGACAATGTGTTTATACGATTTCAATTTAAGATGAACGGTTTAATACTATAGCGGACTTCTTCTTGTAGTCATCAAGAGACAGATATCTCAAACCCTAAAAAAATAAAACTCACACTTTCAGCACAAATACAACTTTTGTTTGTTTGTCTTACAATACTGAAGCCTAATTGAAAGTCTTGGCCAATCATTTTTACGATACAAACAGAGAGAAATTCTCCATGCGGTCATGTTGCATCCCACCATCTATTCTCCCCAACTTTCCTCAGGTCTGCATATCTTTGACTAGTCATAAATATTTCTAGACTCCAAAGCTGAACAATAAGCTCCACTTTAAGATTAAGATGCAATGAGAAAGGAGGTTTTTATATCAAAAAATATTACTAAGGTATTATTGTTGAATACATTATTATATGTGTATATTCATAGATAGGGTTGGACTTAGACAGGTAGACTTCAAAAAAAGTTTCTTGATGCCGTTATCTAAAACAAACAGGACGTCGGCCATTTTGAATTAAGTGTGATCGTTTCAGTTGTTTTTGGCCATTTTCAGGCACCGTACTTTAACAAACGCCTTGTGGATCGACATGATTCAAACTTTCTTTCATGGAATGCCCTTTTTGTGGCCATTTTGAGACACTCGCCATGAAACAGGAAGTTGATGTCAATTGAGCATACAAAATGCTCCAAATCTCTTGCGCTTAATAAGAATCCCGGCTAAAATACTTTACAGGTCATATTGAATCATAGTTATAGCGCCACCTACTGGCAACAGGAAGTCAGCCTTATGTGACAAGCATCATCCAAATTAAATGAAAATAACATGACATAAATCAATATAATCTTTTCAAGCATGTGTTCTTTAGCACAATATAGTGAACACAGGAGGTGATGCAAGAACAGTAAGGAGCGTCTCCAGCCTAATAAAGTGCTAACACACCGGAACACAGTAATCCTCCGCCTCCTCATGTCCTGTTCCTGCAGGTGGAGGAGGATTACACCTCATGATGGCGTCATGATGGCCTCTGATGCTCCACAGTACGTAGATCTGCCTGAGGCGGCTAATCTCATGTCTGCCTCAAAGTTTGACGCTGTGCCTTCAACTCACACATACAACTATCCTACGGCTGGGAAATGATTGAATATGCGTGACTCCAAAATTTGACATAAGATTCAATCACAGTTATTAGGACCCAAATTGGTGGGGGGGGTTAAGTAATTGGCAAAATGTCTACATAGTCATACTTCTACCTACATAGTTGTACTTGGTTATGAATAAGATGTATTTAAATAATTAAAAGTAATAGTTTTCATTATGCACCCTTTTGAAGTGCTATTATTACCATTTTATATTATTAAATAATTATTTTTGAAACAGTGTAAGCAGTAAATCTCGGGGGTGGTACTAATTCTATACTGTAGTTTATTTATAATATTATGTATTCATACACATTTGATAATTCAAAGAGAACAATGGCAATAACGGTAAGAGTACTAAGATAATAAAATACTGTGTTTGCAGCTTTAACAAATCAACCATAAGAAGTGAATTGAATAAATGTTGCCCCTTTAACCTCAGTTATTAGGCTATTCAAAAACATAACTATGACAAAGCTAAGGGATTCCTAAGACTGATTAACATGAGAAATATTTTCATTTTACATCGAACAGAATCAACTGTCACTGTTTTAGGAGACAGGAAGCTCAGCATGGTTTACA
>CM062276.1:33760691-33984398 GCA_031216635.1 Dissostichus eleginoides
AAGAGCAGAGGGGGGGGGGGAATAGCAACAGAAAACAGTCAAGTTGCAGTTCACATCCATGGTGTCAAAGAAGCAAACATCAGCCCATTTTAGGTATTATTATCAAATAACGTGCAAAATGGCTTCTTTTGGCAACATGCACAAAGCCTGAGGAAGTTAACACTAGTCTAGTTGGTTGTGGTGATAACCATCATCTGTGATTGGGGTTTTATGTTATTGAACCAGCAATGCCAAGAAAGCTGGACTCTGTTTGTTCGATCATCCCTCTGACCCACCTGTCTGTGTTCCAGGGGGGGGCTCAGTGTTGAAGGCCACTCCATTATTCTGTAAGTCACAAAGACAAGGAAAACAGGCTGTGCTCAAAAGATTCTGTTTATCTACACCAGCCTGCACCTGATGTACCTAAATCTACCTCATCTCATTTCCTGTAAATTAAAGATGTGTTTTCCCTCTCTACTTCCTGCGACTGTCAAAGTCAACTTTAATGTCAATCTCACTCAGTTTGTGTTTACTAACAGAGAGATCGAAATGACGTTTCCAACAATCCCGAATGTAAAATTATACAGTATACAAATATGTATAAAATATGTATATCCTATATACACAATCAACAGACATTTACACATATTATGCACATATTAAGATAAAAAAACACAACAATCAATATATACAAAATAACAGTAACTTCAATATCAATATCTTTGGTGCAAGATTGTCCATAAAATGTGCATTTATTGCAGATTGTCCATAGCAGCGTAAAAAAAGTGTCTGGTGCTCGATTGAAGTGTGTGGGGGAGTTATAGTCAAGTGGGGGCAGGGAGAGAGGGGGGGAGAGAGGGGGGAGAGATGGGAGGAGGGAGAGATGGGAGGGAGGGGAGAGCGGGGAGAGAGTTCAGCCTCCTGACAGCCTGGTGGACGAGGCTGTTTTGGTGATGCTCGACCTCAGGCTGCGGAACCTCCTCCCTGAAGGCAGGAGGGTGAAGGGGCAGGTGGAGGGATGGAAGGGGTCACCCACAATGCTGAGTGCTCTGCGGGTGAGGCGGGTGTTATAAAGGTCCAGGAGTGATGGGAGTGAGGCACCGATGATCCTCTCAGCATTGTTTACGATGCGCTGCAGTTTCTTGTGGTTGGATGTTGTGCAGCTTCCGAACCACAAGGTGATGCAGCTGCTGAGGATGCTCTTGATGGCGCCTCGGTAGAAGGAGAGCATGATGAGGGGGGGCTCCTGCTCTCTTCAGTTTGCGGACGAAGTAGAGGCGCTGCTCAGTGATGTTCATCCCCAAGCATTTGGTAGAGCTCACCTGCTCCACAGCAGCACCACCGATGGTCAATAGGTGGGGGTGTTTGGTTGAGGTTCTCCTGAAGTCGACAACAATCTCCTTTGTTTTCTCCACATTGAGAAAGAGATTGTTGTCTATGCACCACGGGGCCAGCTGGTTCACCTCCCTCCTATAGTGGGTCTCGTCGTTATTGCTGATGAGACCCACCACGGTTGTGTCATCCGCAAACTTGGTGAAGACTGTGTATGGGTTCAGCCTGTGATATTTGACAGTGTGGATCTTTAAAATGTTTAGTCGTAAAGTGCAATCATTTTACTGAGGTGTGTGTGTGTGTGTGTGTGTGTGTGTGTGTGTGTGTGTGTGTGTGTGTGTGTGTGTGTACCTGCAGTAAGGTCTGCAGTCTGGAAGGTTCCCAGTCTCTCAGATAGAAGAGGCAGTCTCTGGGATGGTGGGCATGTAATCCAGACACACTGCACTCGTCCACTGCACAGGTCTGAGGAGAGGGGACATGTTCAGGTCTGACAGATGTTAATGTTCAGGCTGACAGATGTTAATGTTCAGGTATGTCAGATGTTAAAGGTCCCATGTCATGCTTTTCCGGTTTCCCGTCCCCTTGTGTGTTGTGTAGCTTTTTCTGCATGTAAACGATCTGCAGAGTCAAAAACCCTCAAAGTACACCGTGCAGCCGTAACGCGGCCGTAACGCGGCCGTAACGCGAACGCAGCAGACGGACCCGGTGGAATCTAGTCAGTGTGCCGGCGAAACTCCGCGAGTATCGCGGCTGAGAAAAGATACGGCTGACCCCTAGATTCCAGCGGCGCCGCGGCGTTCGCAAAGATCGCGGCCACTCTAGTCAATGGGTGCTATTCCACCAGACGCGCCGCGTTACGGCTCAGAAGCGTCCCAGAAGCGTCTCGGCGCTGGGCTCTGCTCAAAATAGGATTCAAGTCTATTTTTCGACGCGACGCGAGGCGTTGCAGAGGCGCCGGGCAGGAAGTGGAACGGTGACAGCATCTGGCCCATCCCCAACATAAACTAATTTTGCGGACCCTATCCCTCCGTAGTCTTTCAAGTAGGAGGAGAAATGCCAGCATTCTCCTCCGGTTTACAGGCACTGTGTAAATTATATATATAGAATAATTATGATGATGAATGCATTTTTGTATAACTGGAGTATTACAATTATTATTAACTTTTTCTGTACCAAGTAGCCTGTCCAGGAAATATGCCCAAATCAACAACAACTGCGACGCTCAAGACGCTTCTGAAATGCTTCTGAAACGCGCCCGGTAGGGTATGACGCCGGAGGAGGCCGGACCAAAACCGCGGCGCAGCCGTGACACGACTTAGACGGACCCGGTGGAATCGAGGGGTCAGCTTTATCTTTTCTAAGCCGCAGCTGAGTGGATCTCCACTCACAGTTCGCCACACACTCACGTGTGTGCTCAGGCTGAGTTTCGCCGTGTCTCGCTGTCTCGCAGACCCCACGCAGCAACCAGGAAACTAAACCAGTAATACAGCTCACACCTCGAGTCTGAAAGGGAGCGAGCCCCGCAACCAGGCCCGGTTCTACGGGGGTGCATAAGGGTGCATTGCACCCTCAGTTGAGTCGTTATGCACCCTCATTTGAACAATTAAAAGTAAAAAAAATAATAATAATTAAAGTGAAAAATATTACATATATAATAACAATAATAATAATACTAGTAATAATAATAATAAGAAGAAGAATATAGTTGAAATAAAATAAATTGTAATTGTGGTTAAATGACATTGTCTGCTGCATTTATTTGGTCAATTTAAACGGTAAGTAACGTTATTATGTCAGGTGCGCGTGACCTGTGCCGCTGCGCGTTCGTCATCTGCAAGGTGCTTACACAGCAGTCAATGATGGACATCAGAAAATGGTTAAAACAACCAGCCCTTATCGCCTGCAGTAACAATGCCTCTACTGCAGGTAATAACAGTTCAGATCATGCGGACATTACGTTACGGCCCCTACACACGGCGGCGTGCGTTGATGCTTCAATGCTTCTGCCCATTCACTTTGAATGGGGTGACGTCACGCTTCGCCGAACTGCATTGTGGAGCAAAGCATAGCTTTGCTCCCACAATGGGGACTGGGACTGGGAAGGCATGAATCAAGCAAAGAGCACATGAAGTCAGTGGCTTTGTGGAAGGAGAGGCGTGCAAGAAGTGAGACTGGTACAGAGGTTTCCACTCTTGTAAATGCAGCACAACTGGAGAAAACAAAAATGAAATCTGTTTACAGTTCTGTTTCATTTGGGTGTTGAGAGATGTATCCATAGATCTCTTCATTTTGCTCTCAAAGTGCACCAGATTGATGCTTTTAACTTCAATATTTAAAAAAATAATCTTCCCGGGGGAGCATGCCCCCGGACCCCCCTAGAGGAGGTGAGGACCCCCCTAGAGGGTGTTAGGTCCACTCCCCACTTATATTATAAAGCAGACAACTCAAATCAAGCAATCTGATTGGTTCTTAGCCGTGATATACTGAGCGTATACCACGGGTAGAATTGTAGTTACTTTTCACAACAAGTCAGTATCCCTCCGCGTCTGAGAAAAACTGTATATAGTTGGCCGAAAAGCAAACTGCCTGCAGCTAAGGGGGTTGTCGACCCTCCGCTTCGCGTCGGGCCGAACCACGCCCCTTAGCTGTGATATACTGAGCATATACCAGGCCTGTCGTGAGCTATTGCTTAACTCTACCACTGCACCCTCTCTAATCTCAGATGCACCCTGAGTCATTTTGTTCTGGAACCGGGCCTGCCCGCAACGTCCCGCTAACACGGCACCCAGACCCCACACAGCATTCTCATCTGTTTGTCATTACTGGTGTCATTTTCTGGTTGCTAACAAACGCCATTGTAACACATAAACACACATCAGAGCACAGTGGGCTCATAGGGGGGGGGGGGGCAGGAGCTCCAACAAGCCGTGTAGGACAGAGAGTGAATACACATACTTTACAGAGATGCTGTATGAGAAACCAATGTGAGTTTGGAACATGGAACAATGTAAATCTATTCTAGTAGACCTCAACAATGGAATTATGATCAGTAGAAATGGCCATGACATGGGACCTTTAATGTTCAGGTCAGACAGATGTTAAAGTTCAGGTCTGACAGATGTTAATGTTCAGGTATGTCAGATGTTGATCACCTATATGGTAACCTAAAGCTGCATTCACACCAAACCATGGGTTTGAAGCATTTCATTCGGACTGACTTTCACAGCTACTTCTGTGATTTGTTTACACGGCACATTGAGGCCACAGCTTGTTTAAAACAACAACAATGGAGGGTTAGCTTAGCTGATGCTATGGACTGGTGAAGTGATGATGTACTTTTGTAGGACGTTAGCATCTCAAGGGCATAATGGATTTTTTCATTGGGTTTTAGAATATTGCAGAAGATAAGATCTTAGGCAAAAAACGTTGTGTTCAGCAGTTGGAATCATTGAATGCAATCTGCAGAAGTGAAAAGTTCTATGTAGCAAATGACATCACGGTCACATGATTTCACATCACTGAGCTCAAGGAGGGGTGATGATTTTTAGTCTTCTCATTTATATATATATATATTAGCCACTTGTTAGCAAACGCTTTTTTAATGTCACATAGAAGCTTCAGAGATTCACCAGTGGGGTTTTTACTGAATCTCATTTTATATTTTTAAGTGAATCCCTCCATAGAGCAAGCTGTAGGATAGTAACAAACAGTAATGTGCTGAGCAGCACCAGGACCACATGCTGGTTCAGACTCACAGTGTGGAAGGGGTTGTTGCAGCCGCTGCAGAACTGGTAGCGACACTGGGAGCAGCAGAAGTGCATGCAGCCCCCTTTAGACAGCGCGTACTGGAAGCGACAGTTAGGACAGGCTGGGGGGGGGGCAGGATGAGAATGGTTAGAAATAGAGAGGAAGGAGGAAGCACAGAGAGAAGGGAAAGGTAGTGTCAGTAGATAAGTGAACATTTAAAATATAATGTACAAAGAAGCAGACAGTTTACATATTCATTATTATCAACAATTTCATTGCATTACTGACCAGATATACAAGCTACCGAATTCCACTCAAATGACCTGCCGGGAATCAATCCGGAGATAAACACTCTTTCTGAGCAGTGTAATCTCTGTCAGTACTGAACGATGAAACTTTCTTTATATTTAAATATTATTATATACCAGTGGCGAACCGTCAGGGCCTTAAAGGTATTCAGAGAATACCCTGGAACACTCAGATAAAACAAACAAAAAATCGATTTAATTATATAAATAAAATGTAAACGGCTGGGGTGTGTGTCTACAGAAGGTCCAGTTGTGATAGACACGATTCGCCACTGTTATATACACACCTTCTCATTCGAAGTTTTTTGTTATTTAAATTTGTTCTACATTGTAGATTTATACTGAAGACATCAAAACTATAAAGGAACATATGGAATTATCTAGTAAACTAAAAAGTGTTAAACATCTAGAATATGATTTATATTTTGCTGGCTACTGCAGAATGCTGTGGTAGCCATGCTGGTTAAGTGTGCCTTGAATTCTGAATAAATCACCAACAGTGACACCAGCAAAGCCCCCCCCCCCCCCACCATCACACTTCCTCCTCCATGCTTCACGGTGGGAACCACACATGCAGAAACCATCCGCTCACCTTCTCTGCGTCTCACAAAGACACGGAGGTTGGAACCAAAAATCTCTACTTTGGACTCATCAGACCAAAGTACAGATTTAAACTGGTCTAATGTCCAATCCTTGTGTTTCTCGGCCCAAACAATTCTCTTCTTCTTGTTGTTCATCCTCAGTAGTGGATCTTTGCAGCAATTGGACCATGAAGGCCTGATTCACGCAGTCTCCTCTGAACAGTGGATGCTGAGATTTGTCTGATACTTGAGCTCTGTGATCATTGATGTGGGCTCTAATCTGAGGTGCTTTAATTTGTGGTTTCTGAGGCTGGTACCTCTGATGTATTTATCCTCTGCAGCAGAGTGTCTCTTGGTCTTCCTTTCCCGGGGGGGGGGGTCCTCATGAGAGCCAGTTTCATCATAGCGTTCGATGGTTTTTTTCGACTGCACTTGAGGATTACATTCAAAGTTCTTGACATTTTCCGGATCGACTGGCCTTCATTTCTTAAAGTGATGATGGACGGTCGTTTCTCTTCACTGAGTTGAGTGGTTCTTGCCATAATATGGTTTACAACAGCAGTCAAATAGGGCTTTCCACTGTGCACTAACCCTACCTCTGCACAACACAACTGATGGTCTCAAACACATTCAGAAGGCAAGTCATTCCACAAATGCACTCTTGACAAGGCACACGTGTTAATTGAAAACCATTCCAGGTGACGACCTCATGAAGCTGACTGAGAGAAGCCAAGAGTGTGCAAAGCTGTCATCAAGGCAACAGGGGGCTACTTTGAAGAATCATATTCTGGATTTTTTAACACTTTTTTGTTCACTAGATAATTTTATGTGTGTTCTTTCATAGTTTTGATGTCTTCAGTATTAATCTACAAAGTAGAAAAACATTTAAATAAACAAAAACCATTGAATGAGAAGGTGTGTCCGAACTTCTGACTGGTACTGTATCTAAAAACTTCAATGCTTGTGGACAAAGAAAATAAAAAAATAAGCTAGTAATTGATAATTATTCATGTTATCAATTGTGGGTATTCTCTCATCTCTCTATCACTGTAGTTATATTGAAGGCTGAAGCCCTTCTAAAGATGCTGCTCAAACCCTTCTCTTTCCAGTTGCTGGTACCGGAATGTTGTTGTTCTTACAATGTTTAAAACATAGTCTAGTTTAGCCATTCCTGATAATCTTTAGTTAAATGATCCACATGGTTTTCAGTGTTTCGCCTAGGTTTACTGCGTTGGGCGGGTGCTGCCTGAGCGGGGGGGGTGCATCAGTGTTTCTTAGGGTCAAAAACACTAAACTCACAACTTAAAATGAAAGAGTTTAGTTTATTTATCTATTTATCTATTTTGATGTGGTGACGGAAATACACCTTCAACAACTGCAGCTAATATATGAGAGATATATGAAAAAAGGGTGTGTGTGTGTTGGGGGTTTCACAACTACCAATATTTACTAGTCGTCAAGTTTTTCAAAATAGTAGTCGACTAGTCGACTAGTTGTTACGTCATAATAAAGACACACAAAGAGAGGTGTAAAACTGTATTTTGTATTGCAATGCATACAGTTACGTTAAACACTGTAACAAAGCAGCATTTTAATTTGTGTTGCATGCTGCTGTTACATGGCTAATTAAATTAAAAACAGTAACTGGACTCACCAAATCTACTGCAAAAACTATGTTAGGAACATAAATGCAACGTAAATCCAGTGCGCATTGCGCAACACTTTACAGGCTGTCGCTGTCCTCCTCGATAACCCTTCGAAGGTTTTTTGGTTTGCGTTAAGGAAGACCAAAGCATCAACATGTGAGGGAAGGAGGCTTGACCGCTGTCGGGTGACTGTGGCTGCGTCTCACTTCTCTTATTTTTAATTTCCTCGCTCCTCGGTCTCGGTATCACCGGAAGTTGATTTGTCGGCGCCATCTTGAGTAGCGTCCCAGTGGCCTTTGTCACTACCCGATCTGCCCCCCTGCCCGATCTGCACTGCGCATGTGCGAGATGGTCCGCCATATTGGACAACTCCATACGGAAACTCTAATAGGACATTTGTGTGTGTGTGTGTGTGTGTGTGTGTGTGTGTGTGTGTGTGTGTGTGTGTGTGTGTGTGTGTGTGTGCGCTTACTGATGCCGTTGTCCCGCAGGTATCCAGCCAGGCCCTGTCTCTGGTACTCTGGGTCGTTCTCTCTCTTCCAGGACTGGTACTGTTCACAGGACAGGCCTGCATGCTGAGACTCCCACTGCAGACCACACACACACACACACACACACACACACACACACACACACACACACACACACACACACACACACACACACACACACACACTGTAACCATTGGTAACCACCCGTCCTCTTCCTGGGTGAAGTGCACGCTTTAAAATGAAAATCAGAGTGTGAATCTCCTGTTCCTCTGCTTCTCCTCTGTGCTCCTTGGTAAGAGCCGGGGAGTTTAACTCAATTAAACTGACGGGAACAAATCTTAGTAATCATTATTATGTTTTATTTTACTTCACTATGTATACCATAACCAATTGTTCAAAATCCTCATGCATTATATTATTACTATAGATAATCGAAAGGTTATTAATAACAATCTTACAAATGAATCTTTTTAAATAACCCAAAGCAGAAACTGTCACATTAATGAGTGTCTGTCAGAAACATTGGCGAGACAGCAGGGAGGATAAAAGGTGATATACTGTAAAGGAGGGGAAACTACCAATATATTGGTTTAGGTGTGTTTAACGTATAATCAAAGTCCTTTAATCTGATGCCAGAGGCTGCAACTCATGGTGTGGATTAGTTTGTGTAAATGATACACACCGTGGTTGTGCGATGGTACTCATTATTGATGACAGTTTGGCAGAGATCCAAACACGTTACATTTCACATTGCCTTTTTTCAATATTTATGGGACACAGAGTCATGTCTCTGCTTTTTGCCTCTAAGAGGTTCAGCAGCTCGATTTCAAAATACAATACATCATCTTATTGTTGTTATTTATTAGTGTAGTTATTGTTGTTATTTATTGATCTAGTTATTGTTGTTATTTATTAATGTAGTTATTGTTGTTATTTATGATTGTAGTTATTGTTGTTATTTATTAGTGTAGTTATTGTTGTTATTTATGAGTGTATTTAACGTGTTTTATATTCTATATATCCATGTATATGTCAGAGCTCTCACCTGTCCTGCAGCGCCCCCTGCTGCAGGACAGGTGAGCTGCTGCTCCTCTCAGGTGTCTCAGGGCCGTATCTCATTTCTCTATTTCCCCTCCTCGACTCCTATCCTCGTGTCTTAGTCCCGCCCACAGGAGATGCGAGCGGAGGAGCCGAGGAGGGGAGCCAAGGAGAGAGGAGGGGAGGAGGGGAACCGAGGAGAGGGGAACCGAGGAGAGAGGAGTCGAGGAGGGGAACCGAGGAGAGAGGAGGGGAGGAGGGGAGCCGAGGAGAGAGGAGTTGAGGAGGGGAACCGAGGAGAGAGGAGTCGAGGAGGCGAACCGAGGAGAGAGGAGTCGAGGAGGGGAGCCGAGGAGAGAGGAGCCGAGGAGGGGAACCGAGGAGAGAGGAGTCGAGGAGGGGAAGCAGCAGGCGGTTAGAGAACTCCTCTCCTCTGAGCGGTCATTTTAAAGAGACGTCCATTAATGATGACAGGAGGCTCAGCAGCCCTCTCTGATGGACTGATGTGTTCATGATGACTTATAGATTTACTTTGAATTCATTCACAGTGCGGTATAATGAGACAATAACAGGTACAGATGAGGACACACACACACACACCACACACATACATTTATATAAATATATACAATTTTAGAATCAAACAAGTATGAGAGCACTCTCATAATAACGTAACACTATCAGAGACTGGATATACTGTATCTCTCTGGAATCTAAGGTCGAGTCTCCATCTCACTATACATGTGTGTCACATGTCAAAGGACATAAAAAGGTGGTGAAAGACAAGCCAGAGATCAAACCTTACCTTCCATGAAGCATTTATGGTCAACAGAATGAGCACGTGGATACAACTTTACATTTTGCCCTTTAAATAGAGAGGTCTCTACATTTGAAATAACTTAGCTGCTGCAGACCATTTGAGAGAGAAAATAATGTCTACCCAATTTTCTCTCAATGCCTTTTAGATGGATTAAATAGACGTAGTGCCTATAAATAAAAAAAATCAGTTGCCACTTTAGTTGGTAATAATTACTTTCCTATTAAACTCCGACTCTGACTTGTCTAAAAACCTTCCCCATTGAGTTCCATGTCCTGAGTGTGAGCTTTCCAATGCTACAGCAATGATTGGTGGAAATGTTGTCCAAGCGTGGACTCTCCCTTCACAGACCTTTCTTTTCTGTTTTCACAATGACTTCCTATTATTGTATTTTATATATTATAATAAGTTAAGCTACCCAGTAGTAATATATAAAGTAATTTAAATAAACCCCAACTTTACCTTTAAGTGCTACATTTTAGCGATGGAAACATTAATGCATCAAAAGTTATGATAATATAATTAAAAATATATGGTGCTTAAATGTGCCATTTTGCATAATGGGTACTTTTGGTTCTTAAAGTATATTTTGATGCTAATACTTTTGTACTTTTGCTGAAGTACTATTTTGAATGCAGGACTTTTACTTGTAACTGAGTATTTTTGCACTTTAATTCACACTATTATTGATACTTATACTCAAGTCAATGATCTGCGTACTTCTTCTGCCTCTGGACCTGACATCATTTATATGTCCTTGTCTTACATCATGTTAACATGTTTTTAGGATAGAACTTCAATGATGAGGGTGAGAAGAGAAGATAACAAAATAATTTTGGAGAGACCAAACTTTACCGAGAAAGAAAAGAAGGCGATCAGCACAACAGAGAGTGGAACACATCATACTCACAGGCTTCTTACACTGAGCACAGAAACTGTTGCGACACTGGAAACAGGTGACTTTCAGCTGGTCGCCATCATAGATGAACCCATATGAACACTGAGGAGAGGAGAAAGGAAAAGATTAGAGGAGAAGAGACCTGATTCATCAACATACAGTGTCCTGCTATCTTTAGATGGCTGCAGGGATTTAATGAACTGAACAAATACAGTATAAAGCCATGTGGACCTCAGGTACTGTAAGAATCAGCTGTTTTAAATGTATAGACCACTGCAGACTGATTTACTGAAATTGCATTAAACAAAGACTTTGCAGCCAATTTAGACGCCTCTACTGATCAAAGGATGTTATGTTAAACAAGCGTGATAAGGGTGCCGATTGTGCAGACACCAAAATAGAGCTCTTTAAACATAACATTTGTAATTGGGGGACACTGGGGGGTTCTCATTCAGAACAATAATCAAATGCGATGTAATGGATTCAGGATTTTTACTACAGGGAATTGGATAAGGCCTATACTTCTCCAAAAGGAAGCACAACATTAGTAAATAAATTGTATAACACAGAATACATTAGTTTCATTTTAAATCTGTGTTCCCCCAGCTCTTTACTCTGACACTTTAAGATCTAGGTTTTACCCAGGAGCTAAATTATTTGCAGAAGTCTTTTCCACTGTAAATCAAAAGGACCCTGTGATTAAAACTGTTAAAACACAGACTATAGCAATTTCACGTTAAAAATCTGTGTTTCCCAAAAGCCACAAGCTAAAGGCTGAGTTTGCTCAGCTTGTTTCTCTGTAAACTTCCTTTGGTTAAAAGTTGAGTTAAAAACTACCAAGATCTAAAAGGTGTATAGTATGGTATAGTAAAAATGTTTTACTAAAACTGAATAAAATGTAAATGTATGACAGCTTCTGGCAGACAACCAGAGAACATTTATAGTTTGGATAATGTAAGTACACAACTCAACAAAATATGTAACAATAATTCAAACTAATTTTAGTCAGTAAACATTGCACATTGTCTTTAATATTATAAAAGCTTCCATTGTCTTAAAAAAATTGTACTTAAATTACATTTGTTCGCCATCATTTTTGTTGACAAAGCCAAGAGTGCCCCCTGGTACTCACATGACAGCACCACAGGAACTTGGGGTCCTTGATGAGAGCCTGCTCCGTCAGCTTCTTGTGGAACAGCTCGTACACCTCTGGCTCCAGACACTCCCGCAGCTGAAGCACAAAACACAACAACACAACGTACAACTCAATCCCTGGAGGTAGCAAGAACCAAAGAAATGTAAAAGTTAGTTCTTGAAGATGAGCTGGGATGATATTTCACAACACATTTTATAGAACTTGACAAGTTTATTTTTATTCAGTCAGTGAAAACAACTGTATAATGTCTTCTGTGTCTGTGAAGCAGCTTTGTTTAAAAAAAACCTGATCACGAGAAGAGAGAAAAGTCATCATGTTTTTGTACTTTTGGGCTCAGAGATACATTTCATAACAGAAAGCCTGCATTACAAACTGGGGGGTATGGGTTTCCACAGTTGAAGGTATTTACAAGGCAGCAAAGATCGAAGAAAAGATGCCATCAACAAGCATTACGGTAAGTGTAGGATCTTGAATTTTTATAGGGGCTTAAATTAAGAATATGTACTATTTGCTGCTTCTACTTATAACTCTATTGAACATTTTTTTTGCAACAGATAATAACAACTTAATAACCAGTGTTTTTTTTGTTTTTTTAACAATCATCTCACGAACAGTACTTCATATGTGACAATGAAGTTATGACGACCAACGTTTGCTATGACAAAATGGTACCCATTATAAAATAAATAAAAGTAATTTCAGAGCCAAACAACTCTACATTAGTCCTGGAGATTCCCCCCTGAGCCAGGACTGAAATATTACAAAGCAAGTTCAAGATTCACTCGCATGTCAATAACCTGAATATTAACACACACTGACCCAGAACAAGCTCAAAACTCTCAAAAAAACAAGCTCTTAAAGCAGTGTGAGGTACGGGTGCAGCAGCATGACAGAACCTATTGATGCAACAAGCTGTTAAACATTACAGATAAAAGGTGTATGTATGCATCATCCATTGCTGCCTCTTGAGCTAAACAGTTTACATCCCCCCAGATTACTTGTGTAACACCCTTAGGAACTTCTAAAAGCAAGGCAGTGGAAGATCTGAGTTTTATTTGGGGTGTAACATTATAGGCAGTCACTGATATATGAAGGTGCTTGATTATGCAAGGCTTTGTAGGTCAGTAAAAGGAATTTAAAATGAATTTTTGCTTCTTCAAGATACAAGCAGCCAGTACAGTGATGCCAGCGGAGTGGACATTTGATTTCTGTATATAGTTTACTACATCTGCATTACTTGCACATTGGCATTGCAATGTATTATATATATGTATGTTGCATTGTTGGGGGAGCCTGGGACCTGGGATTTTCATCATCTACACTGTAGCTACTGTGCATGTGACAATAAAACCTTTGAAACTTGATGTGTAAAATATCTCAAAAGTAAGTGTGAAGTTTTGAATGAATGCTGACCAATAGCAAACAGTTTTGACACTGTAAACCTCCTATCATAGCTATCATGATAGGAGCTATCATATTAGCTGTCTAACACCAAACTTGCTCTGCTGGAGAATGACATGACTCGGAGAACGACATCCCCACATAATAGTCACGGTCTGCAGTCATTCATCTGCACATTGAATTTCATACCTGTATGTCCAGGGTGGAGAAGTAGCTGTTGAGGTGCTCGGGGTCGTTGATGTCGGGCTCCCAGCAGACGGGACACACCATGTCTCTGATGTGTTTGTCCCTCACAGCGATGGTGAAGTGCTGCTGGAAACATCCGCAGCACACAGAACACTGACAGGACGTCAGGGATTGCATCTGAAGGAAGAGAGGGAGAAAGGAGGAAAGAACTTAAGATACAGTAACACTGCAACAATCGTACAGACATTCACTGTGTTCCAGACACATTTTACTGGGGGGGCCGTGATAGGGCCAATAATTGAATGAGAGGTGCACATTTAATAAGGGAAAAAGGAGACAAAGATAGTGGTCAAGATACTAACATTTTTAGTTTAGTATAAAGTCATGGCGCATAAAAAAACATAAAATACCCTTATTGGTGTTTGATTACTTAACAGAGTTTGTGTCAATGATTTAGTT
Organism: Dissostichus eleginoides; assembly: GCA_031216635.1. Classification (NCBI taxonomy): domain Eukaryota; kingdom Metazoa; phylum Chordata; class Actinopteri; order Perciformes; family Nototheniidae; genus Dissostichus; species Dissostichus eleginoides. Next base: position 33,774,731 of record CM062276.1, read on the forward strand.
ACAATTCTTTTAGTTAGCTTGTATTAGTTACTTTGGCCCAAGATACAGAACATTAAAAGGAGTCTGGGTTAATAAATACATTATTTATGCAGCCAACATTTTTGTTTTTGTTTTAATTGTATTTCTTAATATTTGTTGGCATTTGTTTTAGTCACAAAATGTGTTTCAGTAACTTAGTTTCAATTTGTTCAATTACATTACTGAAAAAAAGAAAACATCCCCGTTAACTTTGGCCTAGGTTAGAGCACATAATTGGTTGCAACACTTTCATAAAATGCAAGAACATAGGTATATACTTTTGGAGGGGTGGCCCTGTGGCCCCCCTCCGAGATCCGCCCAGGACTGTGTCAGTACCTTGCTGTGTGGGAACACAGACAGGCAGATGGGACACTCTTTAGCCAGCACTCTCCGGATGAACTCCCTGTCGTGGGACTCTCTCACAGCCTGCACTACATCCTCCAGGGAGTAGGTTGCGCTGTGCTCCAGGAGCAGGGACAGAGCCAGCTCACAGCGGCCCCAGCTGGGGAGATTGTACACGGCCAGTAACCTCCGACATATGCGCTGGAACAGATTTTTTTTTCAGAAGAATCCAACAAGATGTCAAAATATCACAAAGGTTTTAGTTCATAGCAACACAAGTTAAAATCCATGATTCGTGATAACATTACATGATAAGACGGTTAAAACCAAAACAATAAATCACATGTACTTCACCACATACTTCCTTATACTGTTTTGCATACTGTATTATGTAAGGAAGATTCCAAAGTAAAACAGATTCACCAGACCTCAAATGTCTGAGCTCTCTTCGCTGTCAGCACAAAGTATGTAGATATAGCTACGGACCTAAAAAAAATAGCTACTTGCATTAAATTGTTAACAGGAGGACTCTTGGTACTGACTCATACAGTATATTGCACATTTTAAGTTTAAGGTACAACCGTAAACTTCTGTACTTCAAACAATTATACATGGTAACATTTTAACAAACTAGCAAAGCTTATATTAGCTAATGACATAGGCGAGTGTGGCTCAGGGGTTAAATGGGTGCCGACCAGCTGTATTCACATATTTATTTGGGGATAGAGACTGTTCCATCGCTGCCCCCTCCCTCTGGAAATCTCTGGTTAAACACATCCGGGACTGCATCAAAGGGTCTTTATTCAAATCTCAAATGAAAATTATTTGAATGTGTAATGAATACTGTGTGATTTATATTTTTCATAAATAGTTTTTTGTGGGTCTGGTCCAAACTAATTTTCAGGCCCGATGTTTTTCCTGTGCTCACCTGTTTGTCAGGGTGATGGATGTCTACGGGAGGCTCGGGCTTGTCACTCCAAATGTGTTTGTGGAAGGGCTCCAGAAGGGGCCTCTGCAGCAGGGCCAGGGCCCCCCTCACCTCCCCCCCACTCTGCCTCAGAGCCTCATGACAAGGAGCCTCATCACTGAAGCCCAGTGCACTCAGCTCCTTCACCTGAGGGTGGGGCGAAGAAGAAAATGATGCCATCTCTAAACAAAGGACAGATGAAATATGATGGTGCATTTCTAAGCTTCCTTCATGTGTCACCTTGGAGAGTCTATCCCTCAGAGCCTGTCTGGCAGCCCTCTCAGTGTCGCCCCCTGCTGTCAGCCAGGCCTGCTTTGCCTCTGCTCGAGACAACTGGACAACACCTTCATTTTCTGCAGGCTCCACCTCTTTCCCAGCATCCTTAGCATCACAGGACCTGCTCTGTATCAGAGAAGAGTCACTAGGGTTGCGGTCGAATAGTCAGTTTTGCTTAGGAACCTTCCTAACGGAGTGAAATGACCCAGAAGTACCTCAGTGGCAGCCATGATAAGAGCTGTTCGAATTCTCTTGATCAGGGGTATTCAACTAAAATTCAACGAGGTCCAGTTAGAGAAAATCTCCCCATGCAAAGGTCCGGAACGTCAAAATGTCTAAGTTGCTTTATGAATTAGTGTGATATATATATCACACTAATTCATTATTGAAGTAGCCTGTAGCTTTATCAACGTCTGCATGTAATCAACAACTGACTGCCAATCAAATAAAGAAAGTACAATTCAAAAACAACAATATTTATTGTCAATTAACATTGAACTATACAGATATACAGTAAATACTGTGGATATGTGTAATGTTGCTCTGGCTGCAAGAAAATAAATAAAATAGCTTTTGAAAATGTGGGTTAATTTTAGATAAATAAAATAAAGTGTAGCAGCAGCTTCAGTTAAGGTATGGGTTAGGGTAACCCTGTATCGCTGATGCTGCGTTCACACCGGACGCGATGCGAATATTCGCTTCACTCTAATCGCTCTTATCGCATCGCTCTAAACGCTCGAGTTTCACCGCGGCTGTCAGCTGTGTTTACTCGCATCATTCAAACAAGACGCGCTGGCTAGGGGGCTACAACTACAACAAAATGAACATATTTGACCGTGATTTAATTGTAATACACGTTTCAAAATGATGCCGAAGTAAAAACATACTGATACCGGTTAGTAAAAACCATGAATTAATGCTTTGACAAGTCTGCAGGCAGACGGCAGGCAAAAAACCTTTTAAAATGCGTGTTTTCTGAATGGAGATCGGATCGATCAGGCTAAGCTAACGCAGTATATGCTCCGACCACACTCACAACAACGGCCTACAGACATAAATAAACCAGCGACTGTATTCACCATGACACAGAGAGTCTGTGGTTTGTACTTGTTTAACTTTTGTCTAGTTTCTGAACAGATATGAGGAAATGTGTGCTAACAGCTAACGGCTGCTGTTTTGGTTTTCTGGTTCAACGTCAGTGAAGGCAGGCTGAGATCTTCACCGCTACCGAGAGATTGCGTCATGCAAATTTCACGCTCGAGTTGAAAAAAATTTAACTCGAGCATTTGTCGCGGCCCCCTTTAATCGCCCTGCGGAATTCGCATCAACCGCTTCATGCGAGCCGTCGGAGCGAATTCGCATCTGTCCGCGTCTCTGCATTGACTTTACATGTAATAGCGCCGCCTCCAAACATCGCATCGCGTCCGGTGTGAACTCGTCTCTTTCGCCCCCTGTCGGCGGCGATTAAAATAGAATCGCCTATTAATGTATTGATCATAAGTCCAGGTCCGTATAGGTCGGCGTCGGCGTCTGGGTCCGGATCCGGACCGCGGTCCGTCTGTTATACATCATTCACACCAACGCAACTCCGGTTCAAGCTCCGTGCTAGAGCTTTTCAGGTTCAGAACCGGTTCTTCGGTTTAGCTCCGGCTCTTTTCACACTGCTCAGAGCCCGACTGGTGCTGCGTCATTGCGTCATCGTTTGCGTCATGACGTAACCGTTTGCGTGTCTGCTTCTTAAAGCCAAACCGCGCGGAAACCCCTCACAGCTCACACCAACAACAACAACAATGGCCGATTGTGTTGAAGCGCTACTCGTTTTGGTTTTGGTAAAAACCAGCGGTTGCCATCTCTTTCTGCAATTGTTGGAGAATTGCTTTGGACCGCGTGCTCCCCTCCAGCTTCCTCTGAACCTCTTCGGAAGACCAGATTCCCAGAAGGTAGCTGGTCTCTTCAGTGGACCACTGCTGCTTGTTAAGTTTCTCCATCGTTGTGTACAAACTGGATAAAACGCGGGCTTTTTGTTGTTGTTCAGGAGTTGATCCCGCCCCTGCCCCTGCCCCCGCCTCGACGTAAGAACCGGATTCCGGAGCTAATACCTCATTCACACCAACGGTGTTTCAGGGCCGGTTCGGAGCTGGAGCTTGAAAAGCACCGGGTTTTCCTGTTCACACCGCAGCGGAGCAGCCTCTTAGCTCCGGAATCCGGTTCGTTTCAAGCACCAAAAAATTCTCCGGCTAGAGCAAAAGCACCGCATACGTCACGCTTACGTCGAGGCGGGGGCAGGGGCGGGATCAACTCCTGAACAACAACAAAAAGCCCGCGTTTTATCCAGTTTGTACACAACGATGGAGAAACTTAACAAGCAGCAGTGGTCCACTGAAGAGACCAGCTACCTACTGGGAATCTGGTCTTCCGAAGAGGTACAGAGGAAGCTGGAGGGGAGCACGCGGTCCAAAGCAATTCTCCAACAATTGCAGAAAGAGATGGCAACCGCTGGTTTTTACCAAAACCAAAACGAGTAGCGCTTCAACACAATCGGCAATTGTTGTTGTTGTCGGTGTGAGCTGTGAGGGGTTTCCGTGCGGTTTGGCTTTATGAAGCAGGCACGCAAACGGTTACGTGATGACGCAAACGAGGACGCAATGACGCAGCACCAGTCGGGCTCTGAGCGGTGTGAAAAGAGCCAGAGCTAAACCGAAGAACCGGTTCTGAACCTGAAAAGCTCTAGCACGGAGCTTGAACCGGAGTTGCGTTGGTGTGAATGAGGTATGAGAGGCTGCTCCGCTGCGGTGTGAACAGGAAAACCCGGTGCTTTTCAAGCTCCAGCTCCGAACCGGCCCTGAAACACCGTTGGTGTGAATGAGGTATTACTGAACTATGCTCTAGTCTAGATGATAGGAAAGGAGGTTTCAAACTTCCTTTATAACCTTAGCTTAGGAACCACTGGACCTCCCTTTATGAAAGGAGAGGAGAAAATGCTGCCCCACACTGCCTTGCAGCTGCAGCATTTGCCGTTTATAATAAATAAATTTGTATTGATTTTAAGATCTTTTCATAGTTCATACAATCATACGTATTGGGATCATTTGTATTAATGTGGACCGGAGGGAGAGGGTGACGAGCATAAGTTTCACTTTCCTTTTTTATTTCAATTCCAACTTTGGTCATGAAGAATATGTTTCTCTGTTGTCCACGTTCATAAAGCATAAAGCAACAGCATCAGAGCACGGTGCAGAGTCTCTAGGTGAGTTTACAGTAGTCCGTCGTTCTTATTATACATCCATGTTGTAGTCCGCTGTATAGAAAACTGTAGTTTACAGTTTCCCCACAGCAGCAGACGCACATTTATGACGTCCGCTGGCGCATCATAAACACGTCGGATAGTGAAAGTGCAGTCGGATTCTCTGAAGTACCGCAGTCTCTTCTCCTTTGAATTTTCCTATCCACTATCCCTTAACCCTGTGACGTTTCACACAGAGGTTAAGGAATAGACGATAGGGATAGACGATAGGAGCTCATTTTTGGACTATTCGACCGCAACCTAGGCTTGTTTGAGATGAGCTGCGGCTCGCCCCGAAAGTAGACGAGAATAGCCGATTGCAGCCGGGGGAGGTCTCAAAAAGCTCGCCTGAAGTCGGACAGCTCGGAGTCGGCTAGACTCGGTTTGCATTTATAAAGAATGCACACGCGTTTAATCGTTAATGTCAGATTTGTACTAAGTAAATAAATTTGTTCCTGCTCAAGATTAGATTCAACTTCATTGTTATTGCACAGATTACAGCAGTGGCGGCGCCAGATATTTTCTTTTGGCTGTGGGGTAGCTTGACGTTTCATAAGGCGCGTTCACACCGCAGTACTTTTCCCACTTTAGTTCCGATATAGTTCCGAAATGTTGCGTTCACACCAAAAAAATCCGGAACTAAAATTAGTTCATGAGAACCTTTTTACCCCCTTTTCCGTCCCTGCTAGAGAGCAGGGACTTTCGTGGGAGAAAAAGGTTCCTATTTCTGATTGGCCGGGCGGATTGCAAACCACGTCCCGTACAATTCCGGCCGGGGACTTCGGGTGGCAGTATACGCCGTGAAGTTGTTTGCAGCCTGCCAGTAAACCCAAAGCAGAAGAAGAAGTGACGTCAGCGGCTTCATTTGCCTAATCCTCCCCCAGGGACTTATTCCGGTGTGAACGCGATCTGTACTTAGTTCATGACAACTAAAGAGTTCTGAATAACTAAGTTCTGATGAACCTTTGTGGGAAAAGTACTGCGGTGTGAAAGCGCCTATAGAGGGTGCTCAAACATTTAGGGTTTCCCATTAATTTCCCGGGCGCTACAGTTGAATTTTCTACTGCAACACTCCCCAAACGCACATACAGTGTAACCGCGAATGTTACAATGAAGGCACGATAATCAGCTCACCGCATATAGGTGTAAGCCGGTGTAAAGTGCTTTTTTTTTTTAAAAGTGGGGGGTGGACCTAACATCCTCTAGGCGGGCAGGGATGGGCAACTTGGATGGTGGTGGCGGCCACATAATGTATGTACTGGCCACCAGGGGGCCGCAGATTCACTTGTAACACACACACACACAAATTCCATGTATTGTATGTAATTATTAACAAATATACTAAGTCTGACATCTTCATTGACATTTTACAATCTTTCAGGGAACATCCTGTAATAAGCTCACTAAACAAATATCAGTTCATAGAAATGTTATTTAATTTTTACAAGTGGCATGTTTGTATTGAACAGGTTATTTAACAGTGGAATAAAACTATTTTAAACTATTGGAAAGCACGGAAAATGTGTGTGCATTGAGATTAAACATTAAGATGACATAAACATGAAGTCTTGAACACTAACCCAGACATTCGTTGTCTAACTTGAACATAAGACACTTGTAGCCTGTCTCTGCAATGACAACACAGACACCTGTCAACCCGCACTCTGCTGTTCCTCAGCGCCGCTCCCCCTCCCTCCGCTGAAATTATGAATGAAAAGCGTATAGTAATCATAGATAACACGGCAGGGTCCGTGACAGTTTGTTTTCATCTGATTTCAAATAAACATGGTTTTTAGAATATTAAACTTGTTTCGCCAAATTCAGATGATAAATACAACTTTGAAGCTTGTAAAGGCATAATTACAAGCGGTAACTTAACGTCAAAGCAGGCATAACAACAGCCGGTGTTTCTTTGTGAGTGTTTCCCCGGGAAACAAACAATACACACAAACGCGTATTTTATATTTCGCGGTATTTGGCTGCCGAACAAAATCATGTACGCAGTCACTTTACAAATCACTCCCCTTTTAAACTGTATTCTTGTTTTACTGTCATATAGTATTTCATACCTGTTTTTCATTTATGCTCTTGTTTTTTTATACCTATAATGATCATATAAACGTGTGCCTCAGAAATACTTATTTACATTAATCGTGACCAAACCGTTTCAGACCCACTGAGATAACTTAGACTACAGTTAACTATCTAAACACTGAGAGAGTCCTTTACTTCACCTGAGCTGAGGTTATCTGAGCCTCTCAGTCTGACAGGAGAGAGTTCTCCCTCCACCTTGTTGTTGAAAAAGCTCCTTATATCTGTTAGCGTAGCTAGCACCAGATGCTAACCACAACGATCTCCGGTACCGGTGCGCGCTCTCTCTCTCGCTTGCTCGCGCACGCACACAAAATGGCTGGTGCCACACACACACACAGAGCAGAGCTTGAATAAACACAGAGACCCAGAAGTAGGCTACTTGTACTGTAGCATATTATTTTCGAATCAATCCTTTTTCAAATTATGAATTTCAGACATAAAAAAAGAAAAAGACACATACATTTCTTGGGGGTGCTTAGGGGGTGCAATGGCTATCCTGGGGGGTGCTTAAGCACCCCCAAGAAATGTATGTGTCTTTTTCTTTTTTTATGTCTGAAATTCATAATTTGAAAAAGGATTGATTCGAAAATAATATGCTACAGTACAAGTAGCCTACTTCTGGGTCTCTGTGTTTCATTCAAGCTCTGCTCTGTGTGTGTGTGTGGCACCAGCCATTTTGTGTGCGTGCGCGAGCAAGCGAGAGAGAGAGCGCGCACCGGTACCGGAGATCGTTGTGGTTAGCATCTGGTGCTAGCTACGCTAACAGATATAAGGAGCTTTTTCAACAACAAGGTGGAGGGAGAACTCTCTCCTGTCAGACTGAGAGGCTCAGATAACCTCAGCTCAGGTGAAGTAAAGGACTCTCTCAGTGTTTAGATAGTTAACTGTAGTCTAAGTTATCTCAGTGGGTCTGAAACGGTTTGGTCACGATTAATGTAAATAAGTATTTCTGAGGCACACGTTATATGATCATTATAGGTATAAAAAAACAAGAGCATAAATGAAAAACAGGTATGAAATACTATATGACAGTAAAACAAGAATACAGTTTAAAAGGGGAGTGATTTGTAAAGTGACTGCGTACATGATTTTGTTCGGCAGCCAAATACCGCGAAATATAAAATACGCGTTTGTGTGTATTGTTTGTTTCCCGGGGAAACACTCACAAAGAAACACCGGCTGTTGTTATGCCTGCTTTGACGTTAAGTTACCGCTTGTAATTATGCCTTTACAAGCTTCAAAGTTGTATTTATCATCTGAATTTGGCGAAACAAGTTTAATATTCTAAAAACCATGTTTATTTGAAATCAGATGAAAACAAACTGTCACGGACCCTGCCGTGTTATCTATGATTACTATACGCTTTTCATTCATAATTTCAGCGGAGGGAGGGGGAGCGGCGCTGAGGAACAGCAGAGTGCGGGTTGACAGGTGTCTGTGTTGTCATTGCAGAGACAGGCTACAAGTGTCTTATGTTCAAGTTAGACAACGAATGTCTGGGTTAGTGTTCAAGACTTCATGTTTATGTCATCTTAATGTTTAATCTCAATGCACACACATTTTCCGTGCTTTCCAATAGTTTAAAATAGTTTTATTCCACTGTTAAATAACCTGTTCAATACAAACATGCCACTTGTAAAAATTAAATAACATTTCTATGAACTGATATTTGTTTAGTGAGCTTATTACAGGATGTTCCCTGAAAGATTGTAAAATGTCAATGAAGATGTCAGACTTAGTATATTTGTTAATAATTACATACAATACATGGAATTTGTGTGTGTGTGTGTTACAAGTGAATCTGCGGCCCCCTGGTGGCCAGTACATACATTATGTGGCCGCCACCACCATCCAAGTTGCCCATCCCTGCCCGCCTAGAGGATGTTAGGTCCACCCCCCACTTTTAAAAAAAAAAATAGCACTTTACACCGGCTTACACCTATATGCGGTGAGCTGATTATCGTGCCTTCATTGTAACATTCGCGGTTACACTGTATGTGCGTTTGGGGAGTGTTGCAGTAGAAAATTCAACTGTAGCGCCCGGGAAATTAATGGGAAACCCTAAATGTTTGAGCACCCTCTATAGGCGCTTTCACACCGCAGTACTTTTCCCACAAAGGTTCATCAGAACTTAGTTATTCAGAACTCTTTAGTTGTCATGAACTAAGTACAGATCGCGTTCACACCGGAATAAGTCCCTGGGGGAGGATTAGGCAAATGAAGCCGCTGACGTCACTTCTTCTGCTTTGGGTTTACTGGCAGGCTGCAAACAACTTCACGGCGTATACTGCCACCCGAAGTCCCCGGCCGGAATTGTACGGGACGTGGTTTGCAATCCGCCCGGCCAATCAGAAATAGGAACCTTTTTCTCCCACGAAAGTCCCTGCTCTCTAGCAGGGACGGAAAAGGGGGTAAAAAGGTTCTCATGAACTAATTTTAGTTCCGGTTTTTTGGTGTGAACGCAACATTTCGGAACTATATCGGAACTAAAGTGGGAAAAGTACTGCGGTGTGAACGCGCCTTATGAAACGTCAAGCTACCCCACAGCCAAAAGAAAATATCTGGCGCCGCCACTGCTGTAATCTGTGCAATAACAATGAAGTTGAATCTAATCTTGAGCAGGAACAAATTTATTTACTTAGTACAAATCTGACATTAACGATTAAACGCGTGTGCATTCTTTATAAATGCAAACCGAGTCTAGCCGACTCCGAGCTGTCCGACTTCAGGCGAGCTTTTTGAGACCTCCCCGGCTGCAATCGGCTATTCTCGTCTATTCGGGGCGAGCCGCAGCTCATCTCAAACAAGCCTAGGTTGCGGTCGAATAGTCCAAAAATGAGCTCCTATCGTCTATCCCTATCGTCTATTCCTTAACCTCTGTGTGAAACGTCACAGGGTTAAGGGATAGTGGATAGGAAAATTCAAAGGAGAAGAGACTGCGGTACTTCAGAGAATCCGACTGCACTTTCACTATCCGACGTGTTTATGATGCGCCAGCGGACGTCATAAATGTGCGTCTGCTGCTGTAAACTGTAAACTACAGTTTTCTATACAGCGGACTACAACATGGATGTATAATAAGAACGACGGACTACTGTAAACTCACCTAGAGACTCTGCACCGTGCTCTGATGCTGTTGCTTTATGCTTTATGAACGTGGACAACAGAGAAACATATTCTTCATGACCAAAGTTGGAATTGAAATAAAAAAGGAAAGTGAAACTTATGCTCGTCACCCTCTCCCTCCGGTCCACATTAATACAAATGATCCCAATACGTATGATTGTATGAACTATGAAAAGATCTTAAAATCAATACAAATTTATTTATTATAAACGGCAAATGCTGCAGCTGCAAGGCAGTGTGGGGCAGCATTTTCTCCTCTCCTTTCATAAAGGGAGGTCCAGTGGTTCCTAAGCTAAGGTTATAAAGGAAGTTTGAAACCTCCTTTCCTATCATCTAGACTAGAGCATAGTTCAGTAATACCTCATTCACACCAACGGTGTTTCAGGGCCGGTTCGGAGCTGGAGCTTGAAAAGCACCGGGTTTTCCTGTTCACACCGCAGCGGAGCAGCCTCTCATACCTCATTCACACCAACGCAACTCCGGTTCAAGCTCCGTGCTAGAGCTTTTCAGGTTCAGAACCGGTTCTTCGGTTTAGCTCTGGCTCTTTTCACACCGCTCAGAGCCCGACTGGTGCTGCGTCATTGCGTCCTCGTTTGCGTCATCACGTAACCGTTTGCGTGCCTGCTTCATAAAGCCAAACCGCACGGAAACCCCTCACAGCTCACCGACAACAACAACAATTGCCGATTGTGTTGAAGCGCTACTCGTTTTGGTTTTGGTAAAAACCAGCGGTTGCCATCTCTTTCTGCAATTGTTGGAGAATTGCTTTGGACCGCGTGCTCCCCTCCAGCTTCCTCTGTACCTCTTCGGAAGACCAGATTCCCAGTAGGTAGCTGGTCTCTTCAGTGGACCACTGCTGCTTGTTAAGTTTCTCCATCGTTGTGTAAAACTGGATAAAACGCGGGCTTTTTGTGTTGTTCAGGAGTTGATCCCGCCCCTGCCCCCGCCTCGACGTAAGCGTGACGTATGCGGTGCTTTTGCTCTAGCCGGAGAATTTTTTGGTGCTTGAAACGAACCGGATTCCGGAGCTAAGAGGCTGCTCCGCTGCGGTGTGAACAGGAAAACCCGGTGCTTTTCAAGCTCCAGTCCGAACCGGCCCTGAAACACCGTTGGTGTGAATGAGGTATTAGCTCCGGAATCCGGTTCTTACGTCGAGGCGGGGGCAGGGGCAGGGGCGGGATCAACTCCTGAACAACAACAAAAAGCCCGCGTTTTATCCAGTTTGTACACAACGATGGAGAAACTTAACAAGCAGCAGTGGTCCACTGAAGAGACCAGCTACCTTCTGGGAATCTGGTCTTCCGAAGAGGTTCAGAGGAAGCTGGAGGGGAGCACGCGGTCCAAAGCAATTCTCCAACAATTGCAGAAAGAGATGGCAACCGCTGGTTTTACCAAAACCAAAACGAGTAGCGCTTCAACACAATCGGCCATTGTTGTTGTTGTTGGTGTGAGCTGTGAGGGTTTCCGCGCGGTTTGGCTTTAAGAAGCAGGCACGCAAACGGTTACGTCATGACGCAAACGATGACGCAATGACGCAGCACCAGTCGGGCTCTGAGCAGTGTGAAAAGAGCCGGAGCTAAACCGAAGAACCGGTTCTGAACCTGAAAAGCTCTAGCACGGAGCTTGAACCGGAGTTGCGTTGGTGTGAATGATGTATAACAGACGGACCGCGGTCCGGATCCGGACCCAGACGCCGACGCGACCTATACGGACCTGGACTTATGATCAATACATTAATAGGCGATTCTATTTTAATCGCCGCCGACAGGGGGCGAAAGAGACGAGTTCACACCGGACGCGATGCGATGTTTGGAGGCGGCGCTATTACATGTAAAGTCAATGCAGAGACGCGGACAGATGCGAATTCGCTCCGACGGCTCGCATGAAGCGGTTGATGCGAATTCCGCAGGGCGATTAAAGGGGGCCGCGACAAATGCTCGAGTTAAATTTTTTTCAACTCGAGCGTGAAATTTGCATGACGCGATCTCTCGGTAGCGGTGAAGATCTCAGCCTGCCTTCACTGACGTTGAACCAGAAAACCAAAACAGCAGCCGTTAGCTGTTAGCACACATTTCCTCATATCTGTTCAGAAACTAGACAAAAGTTAAACAAGTACAAACCACAGACTCTCTGTGTCATGGTGAATACAGTCGCTGGTTTATTTATGTCTGTAGGCCGTTGTTGTGAGTGTGGTCGAGCATATACTGCGTTAGCTTAGCCTGATCGATCGATCTCCATTCAGAAAACACGCATTTTAAAAGGTTTTTTGCCTGCCGTCTGCCTGCAGACTTGTCAAAGCATTAATTCATGGTTTTTACTAACCGGTATCAGTATGTTTTTACTTCGGCATCATTTTGAAACGTGTATTACAATTAAATCACGGTCAAATATGTTCATTTTGTTGTAGTTGTAGCCCCCTAGCCAGCGCGTCTTGTTTGAATGATGCGAGTAAACACAGCTGACAGCCGCGGTGAAACTCGAGCGTTAGAGCGATGCGATAAGAGCGATTAGAGTGAAGCGAATATTCGCATCGCGTCCGGTGTGAACGCAGCATCAGCGATACAGGGTTACCCTAACCCATACCTTAACTGAAGCTGCTGCTACACTTTATTTTATTTATCTAAAATTAACCCACATTTTCAAAAGCTATTTTATTTATTTTCTTGCAGCCAGAGCAACATTACACATATCCACAGTTTACTGTATATCTGTATAGTTCAATGTTAATTGACAATAAATATTGTTGTTTTTGAATTGTACTTTCTTTATTTGATTGGCAGTCAGTTGTTGATTACATGCAGACGTTGATAAAGCTACAGGCTACTTCAATAATGAATTAGTGTGATATATATATCACACTAATTCATAAAGCAACTTAGACATTTTGACGTTCCGGACCTTTGCATGGGGAGATTTTCTCTAACTGGACCTCGTTGAATTTTAGTTGAATACCCCTGATCAAGAGAATTCGAACAGCTCTTATCATGGCTGCCACTGAGGTACTTCTGGGTCATTTCACTCCGTTAGGAAGGTTCCTAAGCAAAACTGACTATTCGACCGCAACCCTAGTGACTCTTCTCTGATACAGAGCAGGTCCTGTGATGCTAAGGATGCTGGGAAAGAGGTGGAGCCTGCAGAAAATGAAGGTGTTGTCCAGTTGTCTCGAGCAGAGGCAAAGCAGGCCTGGCTGACAGCAGGGGGCGACACTGAGAGGGCTGCCAGACAGGCTCTGAGGGATAGACTCTCCAAGGTGACACATGAAGGAAGCTTAGAAATGCACCATCATATTTCATCTGTCCTTTGTTTAGAGATGGCATCATTTCTTCTTCGCCCCACCCTCAGGTGAAGGAGCTGAGTGCACTGGGCTTCAGTGATGAGGCTCCTTGTCATGAGGCTCTGAGGCAGAGTGGGGGGGAGGTGAGGGGGGCCCTGGCCCTGCTGCAGAGGCCCCTTCTGGAGCCCTTCCACAAACACATTTGGAGTGACAAGCCCGAGCCTCCCGTAGACATCCATCACCCTGACAAACAGGTGAGCACAGGAAAAACATCGGGCCTGAAAATTAGTTTGGACCAGACCCACAAAAACTATTTATGAAAAATATAAATCACACAGTATTCATTACACATTCAAATAATTTTCATTTGAGATTTGAATAAAGACCCTTTGATGCAGTCCCGGATGTGTTTAACCAGAGATTTCCAGAGGGAGGGGGCAGCGATGGAACAGTCTCTATCCCAAATAAATATGTGAATACAGCTGGTCGGCACCCATTTAACCCCTGAGCCACACTCGCCTATGTCATTAGCTAATATAAGCTTTGCTAGTTTGTTAAAATGTTACCATGTATAATTGTTTGAAGTACAGAAGTTTACGGTTGTACCTTAAACTTAAAATGTGCAATATACTGTATGAGTCAGTACCAAGAGTCCTCCTGTTAACAATTTAATGCAAGTAGCTATTTTTTTAGGTCCGTAGCTATATCTACATACTTTGTGCTGACAGCGAAGAGAGCTCAGACATTTGAGGTCTGGTGAATCTGTTTTACTTTGGAATCTTCCTTACATAATACAGTATGCAAACACAGTATAAGGAAGTATGTGGTGAAGTACATGTGATTTATTGTTTTGGTTTTAACCGTCTTATCATGTAATGTTATCACGAATCATGGATTTTAACTTGTGTTGCTATGAACTAAAACCTTTGTGATATTTTGACATCTTGTTGGATTCTTCTGAAAAAAAAATCTGTTCCAGCGCATATGTCGGAGGTTACTGGCCGTGTACAATCTCCCCAGCTGGGGCCGCTGTGAGCTGGCTCTGTCCCTGCTCCTGGAGCACAGCGCAACCTACTCCCTGGAGGATGTAGTGCAGGCTGTGAGAGAGTCCCACGACAGGGAGTTCATCCGGAGAGTGCTGGCTAAAGAGTGTCCCATCTGCCTGTCTGTGTTCCCCACAGCAAGGTACTGACACAGTCCTGGGCGGATCTCGGAGGGGGGCCACAGGGCCCCCCTCCAAAAGTATATACCTATGTTCTTGCATTTTATGAAAGTGTTGCAACCAATTATGTGCTCTAACCTAGGCCAAAGTTAACGGGGATGTTTTCTTTTTTTCAGTAATGTAATTGAACAAATTGAAACTAAGTTACTGAAACACATTTTGTGACTAAAACAAATGCCAACAAATATTAAGAAATACAATTAAAACAAAAACAAAAATGTTGGCTGCATAAATAATGTATTTATTAACCCAGATCCTTTTAATGTTCTGTATCTTGGGCCAAAGTAACTAATACAAGCTAACTAAAAGAATTGTAACTAAATCATTGACACAAACTCTGTTAAGTAATCAAACACCAATAAGGGTATTTTATGTTTTTTTATGCGCCATGACTTTATACTAAACTAAAAATGTTAGTATTGACCACTATCTTTGTCTCCTTTTTCCCTTATTAAATGTGCACCTCTCATTCAATTATTGGCCCTATCACGGCCCCCCCAGTAAAATGTGTCTGGAACACAGTGAATGTCTGTACGATTGTTGCAGTGTTACTGTATCTTAAGTTTTTCCTCCTTTCTCCCTCTCTTCCTTCAGATGCAATCCCTGACGTCCTGTCAGTGTTCTGTGTGCTGCGGATGTTTCCAGCAGCACTTCACCATCGCTGTGAGGGACAAACACATCAGAGACATGGTGTGTCCCGTCTGCTGGGAGCCCGACATCAACGACCCGAGCACCTCAACAGCTACTTCTCCACCCTGGACATACAGGTATGAAATTCAATGTGCAGATGAATGACTGCAGACCGTGACTATTATGTGGGGATGTCGTTCTCGAGTCATGTCATTCTCCAGCAGAGCAAGTTTGGTGTTAGACAGCTAATATGATAGCTCCATCATGATAGCTATGATAGGAGGTTTACAGTGTCAAAACTGTTTGCTATTGGTCAGCATTCATTCAAAACTTCACACTTACTTTTGAGATATTTTACACATCAAGTTTCAAAGGTTTTATTGTCACATGCACAGTAGCTACAGTGTAGATGATGAAAATCCCAGGTCCCAGGCTCCCCCAACAATGCAACATACATATATATAATACATTGCAATGCCAATGTGCAAGTAATGCAGATGTAGTAAACTATATACAGAAATCAAATGTCCACTCCGCTGGCATCACTGTACTGGCTGCTTGTATCTTGAAGAAGCAAAAATTCATTTTAAATTCCTTTTACTGACCTACAAAGCCTTGCATAATCAAGCACCTTCATATATCAGTGACTGCCTATAATGTTACACCCCAAATAAAACTCAGATCTTCCACTGCCTTGCTTTTAGAAGTTCCTAAGGGTGTTACACAAGTAATCTGGGGGGATGTAAACTGTTTAGCTCAAGAGGCAGCAATGGATGATGCATACATACACCTTTTATCTGTAATGTTTAACAGCTTGTTGCATCAATAGGTTCTGTCATGCTGCTGCACCCGTACCTCACACTGCTTTAAGAGCTTGTTTTTTTGAGAGTTTGAGCTTGTTCTGGGTCAGTGTGTGTTAATATTCAGGTTATTGACATGCGAGTGAATCTTGAACTTGCTTTGTAATATTTCAGTCCTGGCTCAGGGGGGAATCTCCAGGACTAATGTAGAGTTGTTTGGCTCTGAAATTACTTTTATTTATTTTATAATGGGTACCATTTTGTCATAGCAAACGTTGGTCGTCATAACTTCATTGTCACATATGAAGTACTGTTCGTGAGATGATTGTTAAAAAAACAAAAAAAACACTGGTTATTAAGTTGTTATTATCTGTTGCAAAAAAATGTTCAATAGAGTTATAAGTAGAAGCAGCAAATAGTACATATTTTAATTTAAGCCCTATAAAAATTCAAGATCCTACACTTACCGTAATGCTTGTTGATGGCATCTTTTCTTCGATCTTTGCTGCCTTGTAAATACCTTCAACTGTGGAAACCCATACCCCCAGTTTGTAATGCAGGCTTTCTGTTATGAAATGTATCTCTGAGCCCAAAAGTACAAAAACATGATGACTTTTCTCTCTCTCGTGATCAGGTTTTTTTTAAACAAAGCTGCTTCACAGACACAGAAGACATTATACAGTTGTTTTCACTGACTGAATAAAAAAACTTGTCAAGTTCTATAAAATGTGTTGTGAAATATCATCCCAGCTCATCTTCAAGAACTAACTTTTACATTTCTTTGGTTCTTGCTACCTCCAGGGATTGAGTTGTACGTTGTGTTGTTGTGTTTTGTGCTTCAGCTGCGGGAGTGTCTGGAGCCAGAGGTGTACGAGCTGTTCCACAAGAAGCTGACGGAGCAGGCTCTCATCAAGGACCCCAAGTTCCTGTGGTGCTGTCATGTGAGTACCAGGGGCACTCTTGGCTTTGTCAACAAAAATGATGGCGAACAAATGTAATTTAAGTACAATTTTTTTAAGACAATGGAAGCTTTTATAATATTAAAGACAATGTGCAATGTTTACTGACTAAAATTAGTTTGAATTATTGTTACATATTTTGTTGAGTTGTGTACTTACATTATCCAAACTATAAATGTTCTCTGGTTGTCTGCCAGAAGCTGTCATACATTTACATTTTATTCAGTTTTAGTAAAACATTTTTACTATACCATACTATACACCTTTTAGATCTTGGTAGTTTTTAACTCAACTTTTAACCAAAGGAAGTTTACAGAGAAACAAGCTGAGCAAACTCAGCCTTTAGCTTGTGGCTTTTGGGAAACACAGATTTTTAACGTGAAATTGCTATAGTCTGTGTTTTAACAGTTTTAATCACAGGGTCCTTTTGATTTACAGCGGAAAAGACTTCTGCAAATAATTTAGCTCCTGGGTAAAACCTAGATCTTAAAGTGTCAGAGTAAAGAGCTGGGGGAACACAGATTTAAAATGAAACTAATGTATTCTGTGTTATACAATTTATTTACTAATGTTGTGCTTCCTTTTGGAGAAGTATAGGCCTTATCCAATTCCCTGTAGTAAAAATCCTGAATCCATTACATCGCATTTGATTATTGTTCTGAATGAGAACCCCCCAGTGTCCCCCAATTACAAATGTTATGTTTAAAGAGCTATTTTGGTGTCTGCACAATCGGCACCCTTATCACGCTTGTTTAACATAACATCCTTTGATCAGTAGAGGCGTCTAAATTGGCTGCAAAGTCTTTGTTTAATGCAATTTCAGTAAATCAGTCTGCAGTGGTCTATACATTTAAAACAGCTGATTCTTACAGTACCTGAGGTCCACATGGCTTTATACTGTATTTGTTCAGTTCATTAAATCCCTGCAGCCATCTAAAGATAGCAGGACACTGTATGTTGATGAATCAGGTCTCTTCTCCTCTAATCTTTTCCTTTCTCCTCTCCTCAGTGTTCATATGGGTTCATCTATGATGGCGACCAGCTGAAAGTCACCTGTTTCCAGTGTCGCAACAGTTTCTGTGCTCAGTGTAAGAAGCCTGTGAGTATGATGTGTTCCACTCTCTGTTGTGCTGATCGCCTTCTTTTCTTTCTCGGTAAAGTTTGGTCTCTCCAAAATTATTTTGTTATCTTCTCTTCTCACCCTCATCATTGAAGTTCTATCCTAAAAACATGTTAACATGATGTAAGACAAGGACATATAAATGATGTCAGGTCCAGAGGCAGAAGAAGTACGCAGATCATTGACTTGAGTATAAGTATCAATAATAGTGTGAATTAAAGTGCAAAAATACTCAGTTACAAGTAAAAGTCCTGCATTCAAAATAGTACTTCAGCAAAAGTACAAAAGTATTAGCATCAAAATATACTTTAAGAACCAAAAGTACCCATTATGCAAAATGGCACATTTAAGCACCATATATTTTTAATTATATATCATAACTTTTGATGCATTAATGTTTCCATCGCTAAAATGTAGCACTTAAAGGTAAAGTTGGGGTTTATTTAAATTACTTTATATATTACTACTGGGTAGCTTAACTTATTATAATATATAAAATACAATAATAGGAAGTCATTGTGAAAACAGAAAAGAAAGGTCTGTGAAGGGAGAGTCCACGCTTGGACAACATTTCCACCAATCATTGCTGTAGCATTGGAAAGCTCACACTCAGGACATGGAACTCAATGGGGAAGGTTTTTAGACAAGTCAGAGTCGGAGTTTAATAGGAAAGTAATTATTACCAACTAAAGTGGCAACTGATTGTTTTTTATTTATAGGCACTACGTCTATTTAATCCATCTAAAAGGCATTGAGAGAAAATTGGGTAGACATTATTTTCTCTCTCAAATGGTCTGCAGCAGCTAAGTTATTTCAAATGTAGAGACCTCTCTATTTAAAGGGCAAAATGTAAAGTTGTATCCACGTGCTCATTCTGTTGACCATAAATGCTTCATGGAAGGTAAGGTTTGATCTCTGGCTTGTCTTTCACCACCTTTTTATGTCCTTTGACATGTGACACACATGTATAGTGAGATGGAGACTCGACCTTAGATTCCAGAGAGATACAGTATATCCAGTCTCTGATAGTGTTACGTTATTATGAGAGTGCTCTCATACTTGTTTGATTCTAAAATTGTATATATTTATATAAATGTATGTGCGTGTGTGTGTGTGTGTCCTCATCTGTAACCTGTTATTGTCTCATTATACCGCACTGTGAATGAATTCAAAGTAAATCTATAAGTCATCATGAACACATCAGTCCATCAGAGAGATGGCTGCTGAGCCTCCTGTCATCATTAATGGACGTCTCTTTAAAATGACCGCTCAGAGGAGAGGAGTTCTCTAACCGCCTGCTGCTTCCCCTCCTCGACTCCTCTCTCCTCGGTTCCCCTCCTCGGCTCCTCTCTCCTCGGCTCCCCTCCTCGACTCCTCTCTCCTCGGTTCGCCTCCTCGACTCCTCTCTCCTCGGTTCCCCTCCTCAACTCCTCTCTCCTCGGCTCCCCTCCTCCCCTCCTCTCTCCTCGGTTCCCTCCTCGACTCCTCTCTCCTCGGTTCCCCTCTCCTCGGTTCCCCTCCTCCCCTCCTCTCTCCTTGGCTCCCCTCCTCGGCTCCTCCGCTCGCATCTCCTGTGGGCGGGACTAAGACACGAGGATAGGAGTCGAGGAGGGGAAATAGAGAAATGAGATACGGCCCTGAGACACCTGAGAGGAGCAGCAGCTCACCTGTCCTGCAGCAGGGGGCGCTGCAGGACAGGTGAGAGCTCTGACATATACATGGATATATAGAATATAAAACACGTTAAATACACTCATAAATAACAACAATAACTACACTAATAAATAACAACAATAACTACAATCATAAATAACAACAATAACTACATTAATAAATAACAACAATAACTAGATCAATAAATAACAACAATAACTACACTAATAAATAACAACAATAAGATGATGTATTGTATTTTGAAATCGAGCTGCTGAACCTCTTAGAGGCAAAAAGCAGAGACATGACTCTGTGTCCCATAAATATTGAAAAAAGGCAATGTGAAATGTAACGTGTTTGGATCTCTGCCAAACTGTCATCAATAATGAGTACCATCGCACAACCACGGTGTGTATCATTTACACAAACTAATCCACACCATGAGTTGCAGTGCCTCTGGCATCAGATTAAAGGACTTTGATTATACGTTAAACACACCTAAACCAATATATTGGTAGTTTCCCCTCCTTTACAGTATATCACCTTTTATCCTCCCTGCTGTCTCGCCAATGTTCTGACAGACACTCATTAATGTGACAGTTTCTGCTTTGGGTTATTTAAAAAGATTCATTTGTAAGATTGTTATTAATAACCTTTCGATTATCTATAGTAATAATATAATGCATGAGGATTTTGAACAATTGGTTATGGTATACATAGTGAAGTAAAATAAAACATAATAATGATTACTAAGATTTGTTCCCGTCAGTTTAATTGAGTTAAACTCCCCGGCTCTTACCAAGGAGCACAGAGGAGAAGCAGAGGAACAGGAGATTCACACTCTGATTTTCATTTTAAAGCGTGCACTTCACCCAGGAAGAGGACGGGTGGTTACCAATGGTTACAGTGTGTGTGTGTGTGTGTGTGTGTGTGTGTGTGTGTGGTGTGTGTGTGTGTGTGTGTGTGTGTGTGTGTGTGTGTGTGGTCTGCAGTGGGAGTCTCAGCATGCAGGCCTGTCCTGTGAACAGTACCAGTCCTGGAAGAGAGAGAACGACCCAGAGTACCAGAGACAGGGCCTGGCTGGATACCTGCGGGACAACGGCATCAGTAAGCGCACACACACACACACACACACACACACACACACACACACACACACACACACACACACACACACAAATGTCCTATTAGAGTTTCCGTATGGAGTTGTCCAATATGGCGGACCATCTCGCACATGCGCAGTGCAGATCGGGCAGGGGGGCAGATCGGGTAGTGACAAAGGCCACTGGGACGCTACTCAAGATGGCGCCGACAAATCAACTTCCGGTGATACCGAGACCGGGGAGCGAGGAAATTAAAAATAAGAGAAGTGAGACGCAGCCACAGTCACCCGACAGCGGTCAAGCCTCCTTCCCTCACATGTTGATGCTTTGGTCTTCCTTAACGCAAACCAAAAAACCTTCGAAGGGTTATCGAGGAGGACAGCGACAGCCTGTAAAGTGTTGCGCAATGCGCACTGGATTTACGTTGCATTTATGTTCCTAACATAGTTTTTGCAGTAGATTTGGTGAGTCCAGTTACTGTTTTTAATTTAATTAGCCATGTAACAGCAGCATGCAACACAAATTAAAATGCTGCTTTGTTACAGTGTTTAACGTAACTGTATGCATTGCAATACAAAATACAGTTTTACACCTCTCTTTGTGTGTCTTTATTATGACGTAACAACTAGTCGACTAGTCGACTACTATTTTGAAAAACTTGACGACTAGTAAATATTGGTAGTTATGAAACCCCCAACACACACACACCCTTTTTTCATATATCTCTCATATATTAGCTGCAGTTGTTGAAGGTGTATTTCCGTCACCACATCAAAATAGATAAATAAACTAAACTCTTTCATTTTAAGTTGTGAGTTTAGTGTTTTTGACCCTAAGAAACACTGATGCACCCCCCCCCCCCCCCCCCCCCCCCCCCCCCCCCCCCCCCCCCCCCCCGCTCAGGCAGCACCCGCCCAACGCAGTAAACCTAGGCGAAACACTGAAAACCATGTGGATCATTTAACTAAAGATTATCAGGAATGGCTACTGGAACTAGACTATGTTTTAAACATTGTAAGAACAACAACATTCCGGTACCAGCAACTGGAAAGAGAAGGGTTTGAGCAGCATCTTTAGAAGGGCTTCAGCCTTCAATATAACTACAGTGATAGAGAGATGAGAGAATACCCACAATTGATAACATGAATAATTATCAATTACTAGCTTATTTTTTATTTTCTTTGTCCACAAGCATTGAAGTTTTTAGATACAGTACCAGTCAGAAGTTCGGACACACCTTCTCATTCAATGGTTTTTGTTTATTTAAATGTTTTTCTACTTTGTAGATTAATACTGAAGACATCAAAACTATGAAAGAACACACATAAAATTATCTAGTGAACAAAAAAGTGTTAAAAAATCCAGAATATGATTCTTCAAAGTAGCCCCCTGTTGCCTTGATGACAGCTTTGCACACTCTTGGCTTCTCTCAGTCAGCTTCATGAGGTCGTCACCTGGAATGGTTTTCAATTAACACGTGTGCCTTGTCAAGAGTGCATTTGTGGAATGACTTGCCTTCTGAATGTGTTTGAGACCATCAGTTGTTGTGCAGAGGTAGGGTTAGTGCACAGTGGAAAGCCCTATTTGACTGCTGTTGTAATCCATATTATGGCAAGAACCACTCAACTCAGTGAAGAGAAACGACCGTCCATCATCACTTTAAGAAATGAAGGCCAGTCGATCCGGAAAATGTCAAGAACTTTGAATGTATCCTCAAGTGCAGTCGCAAAAACCATCGAACGCTATGAAACTGGCTCTCATGAGGACCCCCCCCCGGGAAAGGAAGACCAAGAGACACCTCTGCTGCAGAGGATAAATACATCAGAGGTACCAGCCTCAGAAACCACAAATTAAAGCACCTCAGATTAGAGCCCACATCAATGATCACAGAGCTCAAGTATCAGACAAATCTCAACATCCACTGTTCAGAGGAGACTGCGTGAATCAGGCCTTCATGGTCCAATTGCTGCAAAGATCCACTACTGAGGATGAACAACAAGAAGAAGAGAATTGTTTGGGCCGAGAAACACAAGGATTGGACATTAGACCAGTGGAAATCTGTACTTTTGTCTGATGAGTCCAAAGTAGAGATTTTTGGTTCCAACCTCCGTGTCTTTGTGAGACGCAGAGAAGGTGAGCGGATGGTTTCTGCATGTGTGGTTCCCACCGTGAAGCATGGAGGAGGAAGTGTGATGGTGTTGGGGGGGGGGGGGCTTTGCTGGTGTCACTGTTGGTGATTTATTCAGAATTCAAGGCACACTTAACCAGCATGGCTACCACAGCATTCTGCAGTAGCCAGCAAAATATAAATCATATTCTAGATGTTTAACACTTTTTAGTTTACTAGATAATTCCATATGTTCCTTTATAGTTTTGATGTCTTCAGTATAAATCTACAATGTAGAACAAATTTAAATAAACAAAAAACTTCGAATGAGAAGGTGTGTATATAACAGTGGCGAACCGTGTCTATCACAACTGGACCTTCTGTAGACACACCCCCCAGCCGTTTACATTTTATTTATATAATTAAATCGATTTTTTGTTTGTTTTATCTGAGTGTTCCAGGGTATTCTCTGAATACCTTTAAGGCCCTGACGGTTCGCCACTGGTATATAATAATATTTAAATATAAAGAAAGTTTCATCGTTCAGTACTGACAGAGATTACACTGCTCAGAAAGAGTGTTTATCTCCGGATTGATTCCCGGCAGGTCATTTGAGTGGAATTCGGTAGCTTGTATATCTGGTCAGTAATGCAATGAAATTGTTGATAATAATGAATATGTAAACTGTCTGCTTCTTTGTACATTATATTTTAAATGTTCACTTATCTACTGACACTACCTTTCCCTTCTCTCTGTGCTTCCTCCTTCCTCTCTATTTCTAACCATTCTCATCCTGCCCCCCCCCCAGCCTGTCCTAACTGTCGCTTCCAGTACGCGCTGTCTAAAGGGGGCTGCATGCACTTCTGCTGCTCCCAGTGTCGCTACCAGTTCTGCAGCGGCTGCAACAACCCCTTCCACACTGTGAGTCTGAACCAGCATGTGGTCCTGGTGCTGCTCAGCACATTACTGTTTGTTACTATCCTACAGCTTGCTCTATGGAGGGATTCACTTAAAAATATAAAATGAGATTCAGTAAAAACCCCACTGGTGAATCTCTGAAGCTTCTATGTGACATTTAAAAAGCGTTTGCTAACAAGTGGCTAATATATATATATATAAATGAGAAGACTAAAAATCATCACCCCTCCTTGAGCTCAGTGATGTGAAATCATGTGACCGTGATGTCATTTGCTACATAGAACTTTTCACTTCTGCAGATTGCATTCAATGATTCCAACTGCTGAACACAACGTGTTTTTGCCTAAGATCTTAT
Source organism: Dissostichus eleginoides (assembly GCA_031216635.1). Lineage (NCBI taxonomy): Eukaryota > Metazoa > Chordata > Actinopteri > Perciformes > Nototheniidae > Dissostichus > Dissostichus eleginoides. The sequence continues at coordinate 33,798,978 of CM062276.1, forward strand.
CTTCTGCAATATTCTAAAACCCAATGAAAAAATCCATTATGCCCTTGAGATGCTAACGTCCTACAAAAGTACATCATCACTTCACCAGTCCATAGCATCAGCTAAGCTAACCCTCCATTGTTGTTGTTTTAAACAAGCTGTGGCCTCAATGTGCCGTGTAAACAAATCACAGAAGTAGCTGTGAAAGTCAGTCCGAATGAAATGCTTCAAACCCATGGTTTGGTGTGAATGCAGCTTTAGGTTACCATATAGGTGATCAACATCTGACATACCTGAACATTAACATCTGTCAGACCTGAACTTTAACATCTGTCTGACCTGAACATTAAAGGTCCCATGTCATGGCCATTTCTACTGATCATAATTCCATTGTTGAGGTCTACTAGAATAGATTTACATTGTTCCATGTTCCAAACTCACATTGGTTTCTCATACAGCATCTCTGTAAAGTATGTGTATTCACTCTCTGTCCTACACGGCTTGTTGGAGCTCCTGCCCCCCCCCTCCCTATGAGCCCACTGTGCTCTGATGTGTGTTTATGTGTTACAATGGCGTTTGTTAGCAACCAGAAAATGACACCAGTAATGACAAACAGATGAGAATGCTGTGTGGGGTCTGGGTGCCGTGTTAGCGGACGTTGCGGCAGGCCCGGTTCCAGAACAAAATGACTCAGGGTGCATCTGAGATTAGAGAGGGTGCAGGTAGAGTTAAGCAATAGCTCACGACAGGCCTGGTATATGCTCAGTATATCACAGCTAAGGGGCGTGGTTCGGCCCGACGCGAAGCGGAGGGTCGACAACCCCCTTAGCTGCAGGCAGTTTGCTTTTCGGCCAACTGTATACAGTTTTTCTCAGACGCGGAGGGATACTGACTTGTTGTGAAAAGTAACTACAATTCTACCCGTGGTATACGCTCAGTATATCACGGCTAAGAACCAATCAGATTGCTTGATTTGACTTGTCTGCTTTATAATATAAGTGGGGAGTGGACCTAACACCCTCTAGGGGGGTCCTCACCTCCTCTAGGGGGGTCCGGGGGCATGCTCCCCCGGGAAGATTATTTTTTTAAATATTGAAGTTAAAAGCATCAATCTGGTGCACTTTGAGAGCAAAATGAAGAGATCTATGGATACATCTCTCAACACCCAAATGAAACAGAACTGTAAACAGATTTCATTTTTGTTTTCTCCAGTTGTGCTGCATTTACAAGAGTGGAAACCTCTGTACCAGTCTCACTTCTTGCACGCCTCTCCTTCCACAAAGCCACTGACTTCATGTGCTCTTTGCTTGATTCATGCCTTCCCAGTCCCTTATCACGTACAAGAGCATGGCGCCAGTTGTTGTAGCCAGTTGTGGTGAAGGCATCTGACGTACTTGAACCGAAAAGTCTACATGCATAGCAGAAGATGGCATCTTTTTTACATGAATATTCCAGCCAATCTCTGTTTTGAAACCATGAGCTGCAAAATGAGCGCCTTACCCCACTGTACAGGCGAGTTGGGTACTTTTTTAAATATACCTGGGCAGGCTCTGTTTTGCCGAGGTCCTCTGGCACTTGCGGGCCGCCGAGGGGTGGCGGTGTTTGGGGCAACGAAGACGGCTGCGGCTGCTCCGCCTCCGTGGGCGAGGTGGGCAAAGCCTCAAAAGAAGAACATTGCTCTACTTTTGAAGCGAGCAACGCGAGCAAAGCTATGCTTTGCTCCCACAATGCAGTTCGGCGAAGCGTGACGTCACCCCATTCAAAGTGAATGGGCAGAAGCATTGAAGCATCAACGCACGCCGCCGTGTGTAGGGGCCGTAACGTAATGTCCGCATGATCTGAACTGTTATTACCTGCAGTAGAGGCATTGTTACTGCAGGCGATAAGGGCTGGTTGTTTTAACCATTTTCTGATGTCCATCATTGACTGCTGTGTAAGCACCTTGCAGATGACGATCGCGCAGCGGCACAGGTCACGCGCACCTGACATAATAACGTTACTTACCGTTTAAATTGACCAAATAAATGCAGCAGACAATGTCATTTAACCACAATTACAATTTATTTTATTTCAACTATATTCTTCTTCTTATTATTATTATTACTAGTATTATTATTATTGTTATTATATATGTAATATTTTTCACTTTAATTATTATTTATTTTTTTACTTTTAATTGTTCAAATGAGGGTGCATAACGACTCAACTGAGGGTGCAATGCACCCTTATGCACCCCCGTAGAACCGGGCCTGGTTGCGGGGCTCGCTCCCTTTCAGACTCGAGGTGTGAGCTGTATTACTGGTTTAGTTTCCTGGTTGCTGCGTGGGGTCTGCGAGACAGCGAGACACGGCGAAACTCAGCCTGAGCACACACGTGAGTGTGTGGCGAACTGTGAGTGGAGATCCACTCAGCTGCGGCTTAGAAAAGATAAAGCTGACCCCTCGATTCCACCGGGTCCGTCTAAGTCGTGTCACGGCTGCGCCGCGGTTTTGGTCCGGCCTCCTCCGGCGTCATACCCTACCGGGCGCGTTTCAGAAGCATTTCAGAAGCGTCTTGAGCGTCGCAGTTGTTGTTGATTTGGGCATATTTCCTGGACAGGCTACTTGGTACAGAAAAAGTTAATAATAATTGTAATACTCCAGTTATACAAAAATGCATTCATCATCATAATTATTCTATATATATAATTTACACAGTGCCTGTAAACCGGAGGAGAATGCTGGCATTTCTCCTCCTACTTGAAAGACTACGGAGGGATAGGGTCCGCAAAATTAGTTTATGTTGGGGATGGGCCAGATGCTGTCACCGTTCCACTTCCTGCCCGGCGCCTCTGCAACGCCTCGCGTCGCGTCGAAAAATAGACTTGAATCCTATTTTGAGCAGAGCCCAGCGCCGAGACGCTTCTGGGACGCTTCTGAGCCGTAACGCGGCGCGTCTGGTGGAATAGCACCCATTGACTAGAGTGGCCGCGATCTTTGCGAACGCCGCGGCGCCGCTGGAATCTAGGGGTCAGCCGTATCTTTTCTCAGCCGCGATACTCGCGGAGTTTCGCCGGCACACTGACTAGATTCCACCGGGTCCGTCTGCGTCGCGTTACGGCCGCGTTACGGCCGCGTTACGGCTGCACGGTGTACTTTGAGGGTTTTTGACTCTGCAGATCGTTTACATGCAGAAAAAGCTACACAACACACAAGGGGACGGGAAACCGGAAAAGCATGACATGGGACCTTTAACATCTGACATACCTGAACATTAACATCTGTCAGACCTGAACATTAACATCTGTCAGACCTGAACATGTCCCCTCTCCTCAGACCTGTGCAGTGGACGAGTGCAGTGTGTCTGGATTACATGCCCACCATCCCAGAGACTGCCTCTTCTATCTGAGAGACTGGGAACCTTCCAGACTGCAGACCTTACTGCAGGTACACACACACACACACACACACACACACACACACACACACCTCAGTAAAATGATTGCACTTTACGACTAAACATTTTAAAGATCCACACTGTCAAATATCACAGGCTGAACCCATACACAGTCTTCACCAAGTTTGCGGATGACACAACCGTGGTGGGTCTCATCAGCAATAACGACGAGACCCACTATAGGAGGGAGGTGAACCAGCTGGCCCCGTGGTGCATAGACAACAATCTCTTTCTCAATGTGGAGAAAACAAAGGAGATTGTTGTCGACTTCAGGAGAACCTCAACCCAACACCCCCACCCATTGACCATCGGTGGTGCTGCTGTGGAGCAGGTGAGCTCTACCAAATGCTTGGGGATGAACATCACTGAGCAGCGCCTCTACTTCGTCCGCAAACTGAAGAGAGCAGGAGCCCCCCCTCATCATGCTCTCCTTCTACCGAGGCGCCATCAAGAGCATCCTCAGCAGCTGCATCACCTTGTGGTTCGGAAGCTGCACAACATCCAACCACAAGAAACTGCAGCGCATCGTAAACAATGCTGAGAGGATCATCGGTGCCTCACTCCCATCACTCCTGGACCTTTATAACACCCGCCTCACCCGCAGAGCACTCAGCATTGTGGGTGACCCCTTCCATCCCTCCACCTGCCCCTTCACCCTCCTGCCTTCAGGGAGGAGGTTCCGCAGCCTGAGGTCGAGCACCACCAGAAAAAAAACAGCCTCGTCCACCAGGCTGTCAGGAGGCTGAACTCTCTCCCCGCTCTCCCCTCCCTCCCATCTCTCCCCTCCCTCCCATCTCTCCCCCCTCTCTCCCCCCCCTCTCTCCCCTGCCCCCACTTGACTATAACTCCCCCACACACTTCAATCGAGCACCAGACACTTTTTTTACGCTGCTATGGACAATCTGCAATAAATGCACATTTTATGGACAATCTTGCACCAAAGATATTGATATTGAAGTTACTGTTATTTTGTATATATTGATTGTTGTGTTTTTTTATCTTAATATGTGCATAATATGTGTAAATGTCTGTTGATTGTGTATATAGGATATACATATTTTATACATATTTGTATACTGTATAATTTTACATTCGGGATTGTTGGAAACGTCATTTCGATCTCTCTGTTAGTAAACACAAACTGAGTGAGATTGACATTAAAGTTGACTTTGACAGTCGCAGGAAGTAGAGAGGGAAAACACATCTTTAATTTACAGGAAATGAGATGAGGTAGATTTAGGTACATCAGGTGCAGGCTGGTGTAGATAAACAGAATCTTTTGAGCACAGCCTGTTTTCCTTGTCTTTGTGACTTACAGAATAATGGAGTGGCCTTCAACACTGAGCCCCCCCCTGGAACACAGACAGGTGGGTCAGAGGGATGATCGAACAAACAGAGTCCAGCTTTCTTGGCATTGCTGGTTCAATAACATAAAACCCCAATCACAGATGATGGTTATCACCACAACCAACTAGACTAGTGTTAACTTCCTCAGGCTTTGTGCATGTTGCCATAAAAGAAGCCATTTTGCACGTTATTTGATAATAATACCTAAAATGGGCTGATGTTTGCTTCTTTGACACCATGGATGTGAACTGCAACTTGACTGTTTTCTGTTGCTATTCCCCCCCCCCCCTCTGCTCTTTGTCCCTCTTTCTTTGTGACCCTCCTCCTGTCTCAGGTCTGTGTGGAGTGGTAGAGCAGAAGGATGAGGGGGGGCAGCAGCCAGACTCGGACTGTGCAGCTCAGACTCAGCCTGGACATGCTGGACTCTGCGAGTATGACTTCTTTATTCACTATTTCTTCGTCTCATTCCAACCTGAGCAACATGTTTGATGTGCTGGGTGGTCATCCTTCAGTCAGACCTTTAATGGCAGCAGACAGAACAGTTTGTTGCTAGTATTGGTGCTGGGGGTCTTTTGTACTCCTGAAAAAAGAGGCAGGCTGTAAAAAAGAAAACGGGTGGCATCCGAACATGTTATTCTCAGGCGAGCAGGAAGCTGCATGCTGTGTCACTAACATGTCTTGGTCTGTCTCCAGGAAGCACTACAGAGAGTACCTGGTGAGTCTGATCAACAGCCACTCCATAGACCCCGCCCCCCTCTACAGCTCCAACGAGCTGCTGCTGGCCTGCAGGAGGTACAAGGTGGAGGACCTCCGCAGGGAGGGGGAGGACAGCTTCACCTACTTCAGCCGACTGCTGCAGGTCAGCGCAATGTGTGTGTGTGTATTTGATCCATATTTTTATTTCAATATTTGCATTTGTTATATTAATAAGATGATACACACGAAATATTGCCAATTACATTTGTCAAAAATCTAGTCAGAATGTCTTTACACCAGTGGCGAACCGTCAGGGCCTTCAAGGTATTCAGAGAATACCCTGGAACACTCAGATAAAACAAACAAAAAATCGATTTAATTATATAAATAAAATGTATATAAAATGAATAAATGAGAATGGTATCTGTGTTGTTGATCTGTAATATTACAGTGTTACGTTGATTTGTTTGTCCTTCTCCGACCATGCACTACGCATTTCAGTGGTTTTGTGTTAGAAAAGAAAGCAACCAATCAGATCTTGTTCTGGGTCTCTGGGTAGAATATCCTTCAACCAAGGTATTCTATATCCTTGATAGAATGCCCTGGCCGTTGCACTGAATGAGAGCGTACGTTTGGACTGACAGGGGGGGCGACTGGGGTGTGTGTCTACAGAAGGTCCAGTTGTGATAGACACGGACGGTTCGCCACTGCTTTACACTTGATCTTCTATTAACCATTTGTGTGATAGTGTGAGGCATACAGCAGACAAGGCTACTTGTGTGTGTTTAATTAATAAATAACACTTTGGTTGCTTGGTTTAGCCATGCTAGCATCATGGCTGTCAGTCAGTTCCCCACCTAGTGCCGCACTGGAGTACTGTATCTCTAGCGCCACCATGAGGTCATGTTGCATTTGAGTGAAATGTCTGTTGGGAGGATAGGGATTTCATTATTGGCCAGACCTGTCACCATCAGGGTAAAGTGGTGAGTTTATTTATAAAGCACTATTCAACAACAAGTCTAAGTGCATTTAAATGTATTTAAAAAAGAGCCCTTAGAAGGTAAAGATAATACAAATAAAACAGAATAATAAAAGTCACAGTGCAGTGTAGGACATGAATAGTTATTTGATTTCAAACGCAGCAGCAAACAGAAAAGTCTTCAGCATTGATAAAAGAAAAATAGAGTTTAGATGGTGAAACTCTAACAGAGGTTTTAAAGACATACAGTGAGCCCCCCCTCTTAGACACAACTAATAGATGTCTTTTACTGAATTACTTTGATTCTGAGAAATGTGTAAAACATCATTAGAAATGAATGATTCACAAATGTTCAGCAGTTCATCATGGTAATAGCTTGTGTTTGTAACATATTATTCGGACCAGATGAAACAAAACCATCCTTATCTATTCCACAAATGTATTTTTATTCTGTATGTCACACTATTTATTTGTATTCATGTGACACATCCTTTGTGGTCTCTCTGCAGAAACTGATGGATGAAGAACCGCTGGGCGACAAGGTGCCACGCAAGAAATAATGAGTCACTTCCTGTTTCCTGCAGTGATTTGTCCACATTTCAACCTAAAACCCAGCTACAGGAGACAACATTGTTAAAGTTTCCTTGTTGTTTGGATCGTAAAAAACTGATCTATAAAAAAATGTACTGTTTGTAATGTATTCTTTATTTTATACGCAGCATTTTTGTCCCTGTCATGATCCTGTAGATGTGGCTCGTGATCTGATTGATCAGTATTCCAATCGGTTCCTCTGAACTGAATCTTCATTGGAGCTTTTAGCTGTGTATCAGTGATCTCAGTGTAACAACTGAACCAGCTTCACAATAGCAGAAAACCTGTTAGCCAAAGATAGCTAACGCACTAATCTCACTCCATGATACAGGCCCAAGGTCTCAAATTACTTTGTCACACCATGAAATCCTTTACAGCACATTTGTCATTGTTTGGTATTATTCAATACTCTGAATGGATGTAAACTCTTGTTGAACAGGTTTGCTGATGTAAAAACTACAGATTTTAACTACTGCTTTGTTGAATTATTTAAGATTTTTTTGTGTTCAAAATGAGAGTCTGCCAAGTGTAAATCACACACAGAGTGCATGTGGTGGCCTGTACTGTGCCCAAAATAAATAGTTATAATGGAGCCTTCCAACTGTCACATGTTTGACTTTGGCAACAGTTTCACTACATAGTGAAAATGTCTTTAGCCAATATTCTGCCAGATGCATTTAATATGTTTCTAAAGGATCGGATTAACGTTAGCTGTAAGCTTTGGTGACATGTATTTAAGTACATTTACTCAAGGACTGTACTCCTCACTAGATATCTCTACGATGTCTGTGGTTCAAAGATTAAAAACAAATGACCTTTCTGAGCTTCAGACAGTAAGAGGATTCAGTTATAATCTTGAAGATGTCTTTCTTTATTCATTCTCTTTCTTTCATCCAACACATTATTACAACTACAATTGTATTATTTGCTGAAGCAGAAGTGATCAGGGTGACAATAAAAACATTAAGGGTGGGGAGAGAAAGCACAGCAAACAGAATTAAACAATACAATGAAATGTGCTTATGTTATGGATTCTGAAGGTGGACATAGTGTCACGGTGACTGGCTTTATTTGAGCAGCTTTGCGGTTGCCATGGAGGTCATGGAAGTCATGGTGTTGGTGATGGTTGGCACGGCGATGTCTTTGAAGATGGGCTGTGTGACAGCAGAGTAAGTGACTTTGTTCTCGCTCAGAGTCCCGATGATCATCTGCCGCATCTCCCTGCTGGCGTCGCCCCGCACTGCCAGCAACGCCTGGATGTGCTCCTCCCTACGGAGAGCCGGAGGGACAATATTAGAGTCAGTGTTAGAGCACTTAGCTATCAACCTCATATTATTCATGTGTAAAACTCACCCAAGACACTTTTAAAGTAACGTGTACTGTGTCTCAATTTGGATACTATCCCTAGTTCACTGCAGGTTGTGCCCTGTTAACCTCTGTAGCGTTACTCTGAACCCACACTGCTGATGCCCCCACACCTGAAGTGATGACTGCCGCTGTATGCTTGGCAGCTAGCTAGCAACATCTTTGTTTGTGGTAGCAAATCATTACAAGCGGCTAAAAGCTAAATAAACCTGATACAATAACAAGTGGCTTTCTTTTGACACCAGTATAGTGGTGTAATTATTAAATTGGAAACAAAAAAATATTTGGCTCCACCACAATTGCGACTGGTTGTGTAACTTCTGCTAAGTAGCCAAGATGGTGGTGGATGAGTGTGAGTAGTGTGCAGTGTTCCATAGTAAAACATTTTGTAATGGAAACTTCTGGAGCATGGAGTCTAAACACAATGATACACGGAAGAGCTGGAGCTTGATGGCACACACTGAAGAAGTTATCGGAAGTTACGGCCAGAGAGTTGAAAAGATATATGCTGCAGCCACGAAGCGACAGCTCCTGCCTGACCAATTCTGAAGTTCTCTCCCCCAGTCCCATGTATTTAGCTGGTTCTGAGAGAATAATCAACATTCTGCATAACAAGATAAAACAGAGAAGCACTATAACACCTATCAGCTGACGCCACCTGGCAGGAATAAGGAGACAAAACATAGAGAGCACAGCAGAGGGCAGTAAAACTGATAAACTGGGTCAAAGTTATGGGCCTAGGAAAAACAATGTCACCATCCGATACTGCATTTTGCCATACTGCATCTGGTTCTCTTCCTGCTTGAATACTGTCATGGCTTACAGGGACAAAGGAATGATTCCTAAGAAACAATGTTAATGTCTCAGAGTTACCAGGTCAGAGTCCAAACCTCAATCTCAGCAGCAGCAGCACACAGCACTATGCATATATAACACTTTATTATTTTAAACAACCACCAGGAGTAAAACATATTTCTACAAACGACAGCTTTAAGTACCTTTAATTGCGTGTGTGTGTGTGTGTGTTTACGTACCTGATGTCGGGGTACTTGGACACCAGCGTGGTGACCTCCAGGAACAGCAGAGTGGGGTCTGTCAGCTTGAAGACCTCAGCGATGGCAGCGATGGCTCCACACAGCCGGTCAGTGTCTTCACCCTGCAGCAACCAGCACAGAGTCAGACTGCTCCCCCCCCATCTCTGTCCTCCACAGAGTCAGACTGCTCCCCCCCCATCTCTGTCCTCCACAGAGTCAGACTGCTCCCCCCCCATCTCTGTCCTCCACAGAGTCAGACTGCTCCCCCCATCTCTGTCCTCCACAGAGTCAGACTGCTCCCCCCCCATCTCTGTCCTCCACAGAGTCAGACTGCTCCCCCCATCTCTGTCCTCCACAGAGTCAGACTGCTCCCCCCATCTCTGTCCTCCACAGAGTCAGACTGCTCCCATCATCTCTGTCCTCCACAGAGTCAGACTGCTCCCCCCATCTCTGTCCTCCACAGAGTCAGACTGCTCCCCCCATCTCTGTCCTCCACAGAGTCAGACTGCTCCCCCCATCTCTGTCCTCCACAGAGTCAGACTGCTCCCCCCATATCTGTCCTCCACAGAGTCAGACTGCTCCCCCCCCATCTCTGTCCTCCACAGAGTCAGACTGCTCCCCCCATCTCTGTCCTCCACAGAGTCAGACTGCTCCCCCCCATCTCTGTCCTCCACAGAGTCAGACTGCTCCCCCCATCTCTGTCCTCCACAGAGTCAGACTGCTCCCCCCATCTCTGTCCTCCACAGAGTCAGACTGCTCCCCCCATCTCTGTCCTCCACAGAGTCAGACTGCTCCCCCCATCTCTGTCCTCCACAGAGTCAGACTGCTCCCCCCATCTCTGTCCTCCACAGAGTCAGAGTGCTCCCCCTCTCTGTCCTCCACAGAGTCAGACTGCTCCCCCCCCATCTCTGTCCTCCACAGAGTCAGACTGCTCCCCCCATCTCTGTCCTCCACAGAGTCAGACTGCTCCCCCCCTCTCTGTCCTCCACAGAGTCAGACTGCTCCCCCCCCATCTCTGTCCTCCACAGAGTCAGACTGCTCCCCCCCCATCTCTGTCCTCCACAGAGTCAGACTGCTCCCTCTCTCTGTCCTCCACAGAGTCAGACTGCTCCCTCTCTCTGTCCTCCACAGCGTCAGGCTGCTCCCTCTCTCTGTCCTCCACAGAGTCAGACTGCTCCCTCTCTCTGTCCTCCACAGAGTCAGACTGCTCCCCCCCCCCATATCTGTCCTCCACTCCGGGCCATGTTGAAGGACATCTCATTTCTCTAAATGCACTTCGAGGACCGAGGATCGAGCACCGAGGAGGCTCTCTGGAGGAGCTATAATCGAGGATACACTGATGGGTCCTCCGCGCCAGTCCACGGATTTATTTCCAGCAAAAGAGATGTTGTGACGCACTGCCGGAATTATCTCAGCCAATGACAGCTCTGCATGCATTCCCTGGACATTATTTTATTAACTGCTTGGGGGGATATATCCAGTCTCTGATTGTTATTATCAGATTGCTGTCATACTTATATATATATTTATAAATATATGTGTGTGTGTATGTGTCCGCATCTGTAGCCTGTTATTGTCTCATTATACCGCACTGTCAAAGAATTCAAAGTAAATATATAAGGAAGGAAGGAGGGGAATGAGAAATGAGAAAGGGCCCATGTGTGTTTGGCTCATGCACTTTTACTAAGGGTCGCAATCCTCCAAAAGTTGATTCTCTTTCAACTGGCTTTTAACCACAGGTCGCTTTAAAATTCCCTACTGATGCACATTCAAAGTACTATATAACCCTACTTTATTTATTTGTATATATTGTTTCTCACACTTTACCTCGTTGCAGTTGAACTTTATTTACTACAATTACTTTGCAGACAAATACTGTAAATAGCATCCTCGGTTTACATTCTGTTAGTAGGTTGGTCTATTATGGTGTGTTCTCATTCTGTATATTTATATTATGTATTCAATAGAGAGCCTCTGTTGAAATCAATATTTTACATCTTTTACATAATGCTAAGACAAGACAATTTCCCAGTTTGGGATCAATAAAGTAAATCTAATTTATTCTAATCTAATTCTAAATGAATGGGGGGAGGGACAATCCCCCAGCAACACCAGATGTGCTGTAAATGTGGTATTATGCATTGTTCTTTGCCCTCCTCATGCACGTAACTTTGATCAGAACGTCATTGGTGTTTTCTTGCGTTCGTTCAGGGGGCTGAATTGTTCTTGTTTACGTTTTCACCCAAAACACATGCTTTTTGGATTTAAATTGCAATTACCAGATCACAAGGATCCAGAATGAATAACACCATGATGCTGATTTGTAAAAAGTTCTAATTCATGCTTAGTTGGGTCTTTCTGCAAGATGACAAGCAAACCCCTTAAAAATGCCTGTTTTGTAAGTTAGGTTTGGAAAGAATTATCAATATTGTAGCTACTCCATCAACACTTAAAATAACCTCATCTATAAAAGGCATAACTATGGCAGCTATGGTACTGTTTACATACATACATGTGTATTTACTGTAATATAGAATATAAATACTGAAAGGCCTTTAGGATGTTTATTATTGATGACACAGATGGCTACAATATCTTTACCACCACTGAACTGAATCCCTTGTCATGTTTGCATTGACTTTGTGTTGTGTGGCTGTCCCTCATTGTTAGCTACCCCTGTGATGCTGGTGCTGACAGTGAAAAGTGTTTCATGTGCACTCACAGCAGCCAGTTTCCTGAAGAGGAACTTGAACTGGTCGGCCTCCTTGATCATCCTGTCGGCCCCCTCCCTCCTCTCATCAGCGTTCTTAAAGGTGATCCTCTTCTGCATCACCGCCTTGATGTACTCCACCACCACCCTGCGCAGGGCCTCGCTCGTCATCTCCTGCACACACACAACGTGTCATAAGTCCGCAGTCACACAGAGAGGAGCAGGAATGAGTCCTGGAACCCAAACATTTGTTAAAATGGCAGCACTTCATATTTCCTCATATCAAAGTTTTTTTAACATGTTTTTTGATGCTGAAAAAAGATAAAGCCAAAGAGATTTTCACGTTCTGTTAAACAACATAAAATAGGTCAGTAAAGACCCTGCTGGTGATGTCTGAAGCTTCAATATGTCTTAAAACTGCAGTTGCTAACAAGTGACTAATATAAACTGAAGTTCATCATGCCAAACATTACCACGTTTAACTTAGCTGTGGTGATGTGGGGTCATGTGACTACCATGTAGTTCGTTTATAGGTTTTTACATGTGGTGATTGCATTTACGTTTCATAAATGATAAAGTGGTGTTTATATGTGGGGATTATCCTGCTGAACAAAACATGACAGTATCATAAACATGTATTTGCCAGAGTTGATCTCCTGCAGTACTCACAGATCTTTCTGCAGAGGGAGCCTTGCTAACTTCAGCCGACTGAAACACATCATCGCTGCACCAACAGGGCTTCTCTCCTCCTACCTGATTGAAGGGTTTCTTGATCTTGTTGAAGTCGTTGAAGTAGTCCTCCACCGTCACACAGATGGTGTCCACAGCGTGAGAGCCCGTCAGCCACTTCCTGGTCATCAGCTCGTACAGGTGATGCTGCTCAACGCAACGGAACAGAGGCAGCAGGGAAATGCAAAGGAGCATTTAGTTTATTAACAGATTGCCCACAGTTGTCCTTTTTACTGTCACTTAAACTGAAATAGATTGATTATCTTAAATGTATTCAGGCATCAGTAACATCGTGCCTAATTGCTGCCATGCTATCTTTCAAAAACAAAGGAGCCACAGTGCAGTGAGAGTGATTGAGATTCTAGCTTTGTAATTATCAGACAATTGTTTGTTTGCATATGTTTCCAAACAGCTTAAAGAAATGCATCTGATCATTTATTTTGTGATGTTACCACTAATAACATTTCCTTCAGCATATTCTATTGTTTACAGCAGGCTTTGGTCTTTTTGAATGTGACAGTCGTTTCTTAAAGGGGTGTAAGGTGTTACTGTTAAATTAAAAATATATATATTTTATAGCATTGTGCAGCACATATCAAATCACATCCGCAGAAATGGTATTAGGGTAATGGCAGAGGATAAAGCAACAACTCACAGACCAGACATTACTTGTCAGGCTAGATACCATGGGAATATGTTTTTTTGTCTTTGTGAGATTATTGTTTTATCATCAGTTCAGCCTCAGTGGATTTCATGACTACTGTGTAAAACAACATATCAGAGGATTATTAAAGACCATGGGCACATTTACTGTACCTGTAATACCTTCATTTCAAATGCATTTATATATTTTGGTTGTACTGTATATAGATAAACAGTAGATATGGTTCAGCCTAGTTCAGCCCCCCTACCTCCAGGTCCAGGAAGACCTCGTCCAGCAGGAACTGGCAGCCCTCCTTGGCCACCTCGCTGAGGGTCCTCTCGATGGCAGCGTCACTGTCAGTGGGCTCCGAACTCTGAGAGTACTTCCTCTTCAGACTGTTGATGGACTCTCTGAGGAGCACAGGCACATGTCAGCACCACAACATCAAACCCCACTGGGTTTGATATCAGTTACATGAAAAGAGATAAATAATCATGTTGTTAAACTCAGATATTAGACATTTTAGTTTAAATGTCCTTCTTCCTCTGGCTCAAGAAAATAATAAATTATATATATATATTATTTGAAACATATATATGTATATACAGTATATATATATATATATATATATATATAGTTTAAGACCCAGGATTTAATAGTTATTACACAATTATATATATAAAAGATAATATATTCATTGGTAAGGCAACATTTTGATCAGATAATTGTTTGCCTCCTCCTAATGTATTTCTGAGGATCATGCAGCTGCTCCATCATTGGGTCACCATATTCTATTGACTATCCTGCCCTCAACTGGTGACATTTACAGCACTCAACACTGAATCCTATATTATTAATAGCTTGACCCTTCCCTGTCCGACAACTAACTTGACAATGTCACATTATGACCAGAGGTATATTTAATAAAAGTGCTAACAGCAGTTGATGAATGAAATCTTACTTGAACGTCTGGCAGTTGTTGATGATGGCGATCATGTACTGTACGTAGCACTGAGGCAGCTGTCTGTCCCTCAGGTGCTCCTCTTTGTAGGTCACCGCCTCCTCTCGGTACCTACACACAGCCACACACACAGCACACACACAGCAACACACAGAGCACACACACAGCAACACACAGCAACACACAGCCACACACACAGCCACACACACAGCCACACACACAGCCACACACACAGCACACACACAGCAACACACAGCAACACACAGCCACACACAGCAACACACAGCCACACACAGCCATACACACAGCACACACACAGCAACACACAGAGCACACACACAGCACACACACAGCAACACACAGCAACACACAGCAACACACAGCCACACACAGCCATACACACAGCAACACACACAGCACACACACAGCAACACACAGCCACACACACAGCCACACACACAGCCACACACACAGCAACACACACAGCACACACACAGCACACACACAGCAACACAGCCACACACAGCAACACACAGCCACACACACAGCAACACACAGCAACACACATCCACACACACAGCAACACACAGCCACACACAGAGCACACACACAGCAACACACAGCAACACACAGCCACACACAGCCACACACACAGCAAAACACACAGCACACACACAGCAACACACAGCCACACACACAGCAACACACACAGCCACACACACAGCAACGCACACAGCAACACACAGCAACACACAGCAACACACAGCCACACACACAGCCACACACACAGCAACACACACAGCACACACACAGCAACACACAGCCACACACACAGCAACACACACAGCAACACACAGCCACACACACAGCAACACACAGAGCAACACACAGCAACACACAGCCACACACACAGCAACACACACAGCACACACACAGCAACACACAGAGCACACACACAGCAACACACAGCAACACACAGAGCACACACACAGCCACACACACAGCCACACACACAGCAACACACAGAGCACACACACAGCAACACACAGCAACACACAGCAACACACAGAGCACACACACAGCCACACACACAGCAACACACAGCAACACACACAGCAACACACAGCAACACACACAGCCACTGTGAGGAATATTGCAGTAGTTTGTTCTACAGAGCGCTGTTTGCATAGAACACACTTGTGGTAACTTTTTCAACAGAAAACTGAAGGTGAGTTCTGACTTCTAAAATTAAACACACAACCATGAACAGTAAAACATTACTCAAGATTTAATGCTATATTGTTTTACATATCCAACCTTCAATTCAGAACAAACCACACTTTTCCATTGAGCTTGTGATGTGTTTGGTGAATAGAATCCCAACAGTTTTAAAGGATAGGTTTCAGAGACGTTTATCCTATCAGAAAGATATGTTTACCTGATAAGGAAAGTGTTCATCTGTTTCAGGCAGAGCTTCAGAACCTGCTCCTTGAAATCCCCATCGATCTGTGCAGCGACCTGCAGGTTCTGCTCAAACATCTGAAGAAGACAGAAGGGAAGGAGCATGAACATCAGAGAGAGAGATGGAGTGAGATACACGGATCAGGAATCAGGAATACTCTCATTGGTCTGAAGTGGCTGTGTCTGAAGGTGTTACCTGGAAGACGATGGCGGGCAGTGTGGTCTGGTAGTACCCATCCTGGTCTGCCTCAGGCTCTGTTTCTTTCTGCCAGTCCTTCTTGTCTGTTTCCAGAGCCTTGCGCAGCCAGCCTGTGATATTAGACTGAACATATGGATAGTCAAACAGTGGATCTACTGGATCCCGATTCACTAAGAGATGAGTTGGAACACGTTTTATTCACCAACATTCAGCAACATGAAGTGAATGTTTAATATTTAACACATAATAGAGAGGTGCAGTGATGACGTATTTTAGTAGGTCCATCTAAAGTAAGCATCGCATGGGCTCCCTCAATAAAATGCAATGGGATTTTACATTGGAATTTTGCAAAAAATGATCTCCGTTGTAAACACACCTTTGTGATTCGTACACGTTTTGTTCAGCAGGATAACCTCCAAGTCTTAATGCAATCCTGACTAATTTCTGGGTTTTATGACTCATTCCTGCACCACTCTTTGGGCCTGTGCAGTGGACTTACAGGTAGGTAAGACAAGGTCATTTTTTGTAGTTAAATTACTGTGATTGAACGTCCAAGGTCTATGTTAAGTGTGGCACTTCTGATAATGAGGGGACTCCAAAGAGAAGGTAAAGAGTGAAAATAAAGGCAGGTATAAAGTGTTAAGAGTTTCTGTTAGAGTGTGGTGCGTACTGTAAAAGTCTTGACATATTTGCTGAGTAGGTCGTCCACCACGTCCTGAGGCAGCAGAGCTTCCAGAGCGTTGATGTCACACTCTGAAGCCAGGTCCGGGTGGCCCATCATCTCCACACTGAGAGAGAGAGAGACACACACACACACACACACACACACACACACACACACACACACACACACACACACACACACACACACACACACACACACACACACACACACACACACACACACACACACACACACACACACACACACACACACACACACACACACACACACACACACACACACACACACACACACACGATGTTGTCAAATACAAAGTTAGATTCCTGTTTGTAATACCAATGGATTCTTAAGCTACTCTGAAACAAGTGTTATAGTTAAGAAAGACAAATCTGTTGAATGTAATGATAAATGACGTCAAACTGGCAATAAATGTGCAAACTGATAGAAAGAGTCAGTGCAAACATGCATGGAGGTAAAGGTCACCATGGAGACAACAAACTAAGTCTCATCATCACAAATGATTTAAAGGATTGTTGAATTTACCAAATTAATTCTGACTGTTGCAGAACCCCCAAAACAAAGGACAAATGTCAAGTTATGTCTTTGAACGGATGAATGTCTTACAATAGTGCTTGAAACTAAATATTATCACTGATATGGTAATTGCGATACGATTTACGGTATTTGAGGGATTGATTATTTTTTCATTATTCTCATTATCATTGAAAAATATATTGAAATGATCATGGTGTGATTTTTAGTAGAATCTGTACCAAACAAAGATATATTAATAAGTCTGTATACAATTATATGTAGGCCAGGACATTAATGCAGAAGCACAATACCTTATTCAAAATAATATGAACACACTTTTAGCCTTTTGCTATTTGAATATTGCAATAACCCATTCATTGTGCAGCCCGATCCCGAACACATACATGTAGACAGGCAGCTTCTCAAAGTGTTACCTCTTATAGGTGTTGAGCACCCAGGTGAGCATGGACACGATCTCATTGGCCTCCAGGTCCTCAGCGGCCAGCTCTTTGACGCGAGAGGACACAGCATTGTGGTAGAGACCGAAAAACCTGAAACATGCAAACAATCACTGCATTATTAATGAAGGTGGAAATGATGTACAACTGATACTGGGACGTTAAGCATATACATTCACAACAGCCTGTTTCAGTTTGTTGCATTGCAATTGTGTCAGGGGGAAACTCATGTGAATGTGGCTCCCATTTCCAATGTCAACTGTTCAAGCGTCGGCTCCGAGTTGAAAATGTTTCCACTATACAGAAAAGTGTCAGTGTCGTCACTTTATAAATTGGATGAAAAGCTTGTGTTGGCCTTGTCTGTCGGACGGAAACGATCATAAGAAAGACCTAAAGCCTGTTTGTTGGAGCAGGTCGGCCGGGTGGACACCGGATGTTACTAACGCTGAGTGTTTGACTGTTATGGCCCCCTCCCTCGCTATAGGGCTTTCAAACAGAGCAATGACAAGCTCATTCATACAAAGTGTGAGAGCAAGAATCTTCCTGTTGGTGCTTATAGTGAAAAAACATATATACAGTAGCATAAAGCGATCAAAAATCCATGCTAGTCTGTCTTACAACAGCGGTGATGCGTAATTGACATATTGTTGTCATAGTGGGAACGTTTTTCTTGATGCCTTTCCACAAGAAAAAAGGCGCCATTTGGACACGGTCCCTAAGTTAGTATTTCTGATGTGATCTGCTTCATGACCTTGTGTTTATATCTGTTCACTGCTGACAGAAACACACTGACTGTGTGTGTGTTACCTGTTGAAGGTGTCGTAGTGCTGGGGGAAACACTGCACCATCAGGTTCTTCACAACGATCAGGTCATCCAGAACATATTTCCTGGTTATTTCTAAAAGACGAACCAGCCACATCTTATCAGCCTCTCTGGTCACTGACTGGGTGCCCTCGATGCGGGTGCTGACCGTCCCCTCCAACACCTGCAACACACACACATCAGGACCTCAGGAACACACCCAGGAAACTGCTTTAGAGTCGCTACGGTTTCCCAGAAAACTACCTCTTACCGAGGTGAAGGCAACTAAACGTTCATTGGCCTTGTCTGATTCTGCAGCTAAACAAATATAATATTACCATGAATCCTAAAATGTCCCATACTTTCAGTCTCACAACACGTAATTACTTTATTGAAATGCTTTGATGAGCGATAACACTGGAAACATAACGAGGCTGCTGGAAGCTGGACCTGATGTCTTACAATACTGAAGCTTTAGAGAAGGTGTTCACACTGTAGGCCACCGTCAGTTCTGCTGAACTCTCCCTGGCTCTGCATATTCAAATGATTCTTAGGCTGGCAATAAACGTATTTGCTTTTAGTCAGAGCGTGCCTACACTTCAAAAACAAAAAACAGAGGAGCCAACTAAAGATTAAGATGGACGTTACAGCTGTTCTCTACACGAGGCCTACTTAAATTAACAATAACATTCTAATATTTATAAAGTCTAATATTGAATCAATATAATGTTATAGTGTGTATTTAAGAATAGATAAGAATTAGCGCAAAAAATATTAAACATTTACATTTCACGTCTTAGTGTTAACAGTAGCAAAGTACAAGGGAACCCTACTGGTGATCTTCCACACACACATCCATGTTCCACTGTGGGCTGGGACACATTTTGTTCCTGAACAAAAGAAGAGCAAAAATACTTGCAAGAAAATGGATAGCAGCTATTTGTGTGGAAGGAAAAGTCTGGAGTTAGGTGAGCAGGAAAAACCTAAAGAAGTGTTGGACTAAAATCTAGATTCATTATTTTTAAAAAGGGGGAAGAAAATAATAAAAGAAGAGATAGGAGGCTTGGTAAATATAAAATAGAAGGGTTGTATAAGAATAACAAATCTAACGATGAATAAGAGAGTAAGTTGGAAGATGACAAAGGATCAAAAAAGAGTGAGCCAATTCATGTTCTTCATAACTTTGAGTATATAAAGATGTATCCTCTGATCCTCCTCTCACCTCGAACATCTTGTCCTTCCAGCGTTTGGGTCTCCCAGGAGGGATGAAGCCGCTCTGCTTCTTCCGGTCCACCATACGCCGATCAATCTTCACCTCCCGCTCGATGATACGGACCACCGACACCAGCATGGTAGGGTCCCGGCGGACCGTCACCATGGACCTCTGCAGAACCATCCACAGCTGCTTGGCCAGCTCATCGGACAGACCCTGAACCTGGAGATCCACAAACACACTAACTCTGAGTTCTGGTTCTCTAGGTAACATGTAGGAGACTTAATCAGCTCGTAAACATAGAACTTATATTTGTACAACTATACAATAATAAGGTTCTTTTTTTGCAAATAGATTAATATTATCAATTGAGCAGGGTTCATTTGACTTTATCTATATGTTTTCATTACGGCAGCAAGAAGACCCTGTTCACTGCAGCTAGCAATACAAGGCCCTCCTTCCAAAACTTGACAGATTCTTTACAGTTTTAAGTCAAAAAGGAGAAGTTGTGAAAAGAAAAACAAATGAGCTGCTGTAATGTTATTGTCTAAATATTCTACAATTACACAACACATTATGAAATATTAAATAAAAGCATTTAATGCCAGCCAGTATCCAGGTCCAATAAATAAAGTGTTGGCATTTGTTGGCATTGTGAAGTGGCATGGAATTATGGCAGTTGTTGCCTTCCCAACCATACTTTAAGATCCAGACGTCCAATGACTAAAATCCCTTATAACGTTACAAGTATAGTAAACAATCACCAAGATCAAAATGTGTAATGCAAAAATGTGGTTTAAAACAGGATGAAAAGTATGCTGAAACTTGCACAAAGGATATCTGATGCCATTAGAGGAGACAAAATTAAAGCGAACATTTCCGTCATTAAAATGTCTCATTTAAGAAAATATAAGTACAAAACTTTACAAAAAAGAATGCAAAGGTCAAGAGGTTTTTAGAGATTTAAATGCTGACATATGACATATTATACCTGCAAGTTACTGTCAATGAAAGTCAAACATTTATAACTGAGATGTACGATGTTCAGACATTTCACAGTAAGTATACAAGAGTCAAAAATGCTATCACATAAACTTACATCTTCAAAGTAGATGGAGATGAGGTTCATGTCACTGGTGTTCTTGCTGTCCATGCGGTACTGCTCGTACATGAGGTCGTCCCGTGAACACTCCAGCTCCATCAGCTTCCTGTGTGCCTGCAGCAGCTCGCCCTGCTCGATCAGCTGCTGCGTGTCCGCCACGATCTCTGGGACTGCACACAGCAACATGACACACACACACACAGAGGGCAGTGCATGAGGAACCAGGAGAGAAGTCAAATATAGCTTGTAAGGCCTGGGATGTGTCTTTAGTGGCAGTGTGTGGGCCTGTGTCACCAGAGAGTTTTTCTGTCAAAAAGGGGCAGGAAGGCACTGGAAAAAGCCTCCTTCCAGTGTTTCATAAAAAAAAAAAAAACATTTTTGTATTGTTTCCTTGACCATGATATCTGGATAATATACATTGTTCAATTCACTCTGCTCCAACAAGCTTTTTAATCTTTCTAATGACAGTTTCTGTGTAAATTACATGGCTGAAACAGGCTTCCCCTCCAATTTCTACAGTAATGTCAATGGTGCTTTTCTGAAAAAGTTGCAAAATGTTCAACTAGAAAAAGTTGCAAAATGTTCAACTAGAAGTGCACAAGAACAGTACTCAGAGTGCTCAGAAATAGGCGTCTGCATTGAGCGATCAGAAATATGCGGACACAGGCCCTTAGTCTGTGATGGGACTTCTTCAAGGTGGAGGCGGACCTAGCTTACCAGAGAAAATGTTTTTGAGGTTTTCCACAGCCGAGGCCAGCTGACTGTGTTGAACTACGGCATCCTTGACGTCCTTCAGGTTCTCAATGGTGTTGATGCTCTGCCTCCAGTCTTTGCTCACGTCAGCCAGGGAGCCCTGGATGTCTTTGACGTCCAGCAGAGCGCTGTGCAGCTGGGTCAGTCCGGTGCGAACCCCATCCAGCTGCGACTGGATGGCTGCCTGCAGGACGTCCAGAGACAGATACTATTGTTAATAACACCATTCTTTGTGCTTCCTGTCATTAATTAAAGGGTGGTATATATTGAATGCTTGCTTTTGTCTGACTGATTGCTAACTGTTATACACAATCAAGTCACCAAATAATAGCGATCTCCACCAAACAATAACACACCGATTAGTAGGGTTGGGAACCGAAACTCGGTTCCAGATGAGAACCGATAAGAAAATGCTGGGTACCGGGTACCCATACAAAATACACAATTTCGGTTCTGCTTAACAGTTCCTAAACGCGGTAGACCCTGTATTCCACCGGGTCCATCTGCGCCGCGGCGACCCGGTGGAATACAGGGGCGGACTGGCCATCTGTGTGTTCTGGAGAATCACAGAACGGCCGGTCTTCAGCGGGACGTTGACGGCCGGCTCGGTTCGCTGACGGCCGGCACCGCCCTTAATCTTTTTAAACGGCATCATGTAAGTTGCGCTGACAGGCGACAGAGGTCCACAGTTGCCCTGCAGCGAGGCTCCCCCCGCCCTCCCGTAGACAGTTCACGAGCTCAGTCACTTCATAACACCAAAGATGGAGGTAAACGCTCTAAAGTGTGGCTCCACTACACTAAAAAAGAAAAAGACAAGGCCCAGTGTAATGCCTGTTAATAGCTGGCCACAGGCATAGCTCAGTTCAAATAAAGCACAGCTATTGTGTAATACATTTGTATTGCATGTATATTTTTATTTGTAAAAATGTCAGTTAAAGCTTAAAAGAATAAAGATATTTATGTTATCTAAACGTTTGACCTCTTTCTTTTACAATTTTGGAATCCAAACGGGGAATCGATAAGAACCGGAATCGATAAGCAGAATCGGAATCGTTACATTTCAGACGATACCCATCCCTACCGATTAGAGATGCAAATATTTTAGTACACTTCACTGACACCGAAGATGAATGGTTTAAACCTTTAAGACCAATTGTATTTTAAAAGCAAATATCAAAAATGTTGTGATTTTTGTGTTTGATAAATAGTGTTAGTGCTGCAGCATTCAGTCTATTATTGTTTTTAAGATTATAAAAAGAACAAATTCTACAACTGTTTTGGATTTTTTTTTGATTACGGATCATTTAGCTTGAAAATAGCACCAGTGATTTCCTGGTTTTAGCATTTGAGGAACTTTGATGAATTGCAGCAGTTATTGAAAATCCTTATTTTAATGATGATCTTTGCATTTTGGGTTGTTGACCGGTTTTCATTTTGACTGAAACAGTTGTTGCTGAACATTAGGTGAACAGATGTGAAGGATGAAACCGTGTGTGCGAGCTACACTTCACATCACCTTCAGCCTAGCTTCCACGGAGGCCTTCTTGCGAGCCTCTCTCCTCCTGTACTGCTCCACTTTGTCCAGCTGGTCCGAGCGCTGCAGCATCCCAGCCACGCGCTGCACCGCCGTGGCAACCGCCTCCCGACTCGTCTCCTCCATGGTGGTCCTCAGTCTTAGAAAGTACCAGTCGTACCCAAAGGCTTCATGCAAACACTCTTGAGCTGAAGGAGAAAAATACACAAACACACAACATCACTTATCATTTTCTGTCAGTAACAGATCGTTACTCTTTATTTAAATCAAGATTTTGTATTTTCTGGAATTCTGATTGTTAAACCTAAGAAGACAAACAGGATTCAACTAATTGTTGAAGATATATTACATTTCTGTAATAATACCAGTGTTTCCCTATCACACAAACAAACGGAAGTATGGTGATTTCTTAAGAGAACTGAGGCACAGCAACCCTTATTGTTTGGCCATTCTCTCCACAAACTAAAAAAAAACTAAAGGGTAAATTCCCATCAACAGATAATAATTAAATAGAGCTTTTCTGCAGTTTCTAACAGTGTTGTTAGCAAATGAACAGAGAGTTGCGTCACAAAATCCAAAGCCAACAGCAGTTTTACTGATTAGCAGTGGAGGAACGTAATTAGGTACATCTACTCAGGTACTGTACTGAAGAATAACATGTAGCTATTTGTACTTTAATTAAGTATTTTCTAATTTTGCTACTTTATACTTTTACTCCACTCCATTTTGTAGGCAAATGTTGTACTTTTTACTCCACTACATTTATTGTATGTGTTTAGTTACTAGTTACTTGGCAGATTTGGATTATTAACACAAAATATAAATCAACTACTACATTATTATATATTATTATAGGTTAAGCTACCCAGTAGTTTATAAAATAATTCAAATAAACCCCACCTTTACCATGTGCAACATTAAAGTGATGAACACATTAATGCATCAATAACTATAATACAATAATTCAAATATATTGTGCTCAAATGGGCCAATCTGCATAATGAGTACTTTTTTACTGTATTTATTTTAATGCTAATACTTTTGTACTTTTATGAAAGTATACTTTTGCTTGCAGAACTTTTACTTGTAACTGAGTATTTTTACACTTCAGTATTGCTACTTTTACTTAAGTAAATCATCTGAGTCCTTCTTCCACCGCTGCTTATTAGCATTCGGGCAAGTGTAAGAAAAGATAGGCCTACATAGGGTTAAACAATGAATACATAAATAAACAGCAATATTTCTCTGGTGAAACACGCTTGTAATGATTAATCTGTGGCTGACTTCATGCTGAAGGTGAACAGGATGTCCTGTCATAATAGAGCCACATGACTCCTATTTCCACAGTTTAAATGGGACACTGTCCAAAAGTGACCCTGGAGCAGAGAGAGACAGCTGTGGCACAGGCTTTGTTATAATGATATTTAGCTTTTCAGATGTTGGTAGATGGTTCCACGAGTTTTAATGAAGGGTGGTAACGTTAATGTAATGCCAGACGGCTAGTGAGCTTTCGGAGAGCATGCTAGCGTCGACAGCTGGTACACAGCAGCCGGACAAACTATTCCCTCGGACACATGTCAAATACAACATAAGCCTTATGACGATATTGAGCTTTAGTTTCACATCTCAATAAATCGCATAAGCTAAGCTAACAACAGCTAACATTAGCTCGCCTGTGAAAAAGCTCGAGATAAACATTCAAGAAAGAGTATTACCTCAGGCACTTAGGGACTCAAAGTGAGGAAGATAAAACCAATTTCTACAAATATAACATTGTTATTCTGGTTATCTTGTTTTGGTTCCTCTTCCTCATCAGTGCTCCGCCCAGCACCAGCTGCTTCACTTCTTCTTCTTCTTCTTCGGCCCAATTCCAAACCACGCCCTACACCCTACCCCTACCCCTCCGTGACGGAGTGACACCCCGTTCTTGTTATACATCCATGAGTGACACTCGCAGCTCAACGAGGCTCCCTCCTGTCAGATGGAGGGAGTAAATACAGCGGCAAGCTTTGGGACAAACTCCACTCTCTCCGGCAGAAACAGGAAATGCCGTAACTGTATGTAACAATGAATAACTAAAATAAAACTCCAAACATCTTTAATTGTGTTACTTTTTTGTAAGGCTCTTTTAGTTTTAAACCTGATGTTTATAACCTTCTTAGTTTTTACAACAGTCTGTAAATATACACAACTTTATAATAAAATGCACACATTTACCTTTTTCTTGACTAAACACAGGTACGATCCTAAAAAAAAAAAATGAGGTTATCATGAGGTTGTTAACATCGCAATTTATGAGTGGATGTTTGCAGGAACTGTTTGTAAACAGCTTGTTTCCTGACGGACACACACAGCGTTGAGTCCATGGATGGGGCGGTTTGGAATTAGGCCTTCTTCTTCTTCTTCTTCTTCTTCTTCTTCTTCTTCTTCTTCTTCTTCTTTCTTCTTCTTCTTCTTCTTCTTCTTCTTCTGTTGAAGCGTGCGACAGACTAACACAGCAGGGCGTGTTGAACCCCCTACAGGTCAGTTGAAGAACTGCATCGATTCGCTTGCATCGTTGCGCCGTGTCCATTGCGATGAAGAAAGGTAAGGACAGTTTTGGCTTATTCACAATCTCCCGCAGCGAGTATTGATTTCAATGGTCTTTAACTTATATTCAGTTCAAGAGGTTTATTCCTGTTTTATTGTTGGTGCATTCCATTCAAGCGCAATTCCTAGTGTCTGCCTGTCCACAGCTGCATCTCTGATCCAGATGCTACCGACCATAGCCAGCCATGATCAGTCCGCAGGGAGCCAGTCTCAGCCTGGTTAACACCCCACTGCCTGGTCCTGAATCTGACACGTGTTTCAGTGTTGTCAATAAAACCTTGGTTTACCTCCTCTCATGCCCTATGCCATACAATTGCTTAAATTAGATGTGCTATCAAGCTCCTAAATTCAACTCTTCCATACCGTACTTCCTGTTTTTGCTATTTTATAAGCTTATTTATTCACCGTTACTCAGGAACCCAATAGTATTCACCAATTTACAAATTCAATGTAAATATTATTATTTTGTACTATATTAGATATGTTCTTGCCTTTTTTTCAGAGCAGTAGTATAATCTAAAAATAGGATTATGTTCCTTGTCTAACCTTATGCCCACAATACTGCAATAAACTCTAGAGTGAATACTGACAAATGATGTGATTTCTGCTTTCCAAGCTGATCTGCAATCTTCAATTTTTCATGATCTGTGAAAATCTGTATGATATCACACATATTCCTTTAGGATGCTGTTTCCCACTCCCAAATGACAGAATAAGACACATTCTTTCTACAATGGAGTAGTATATGTTGAACTGTTTCTGGTTTATAACAGTGTGTGCATTCACCAGTTGGGTGGGTTAGCAGATGGTCATCTTTGGTAGACGCTCTCCTTTCTTATTCATTTAGGATTTTAACAGTAATTGGTAATAAGTTCAGGTCCAATTCCCCCAATTTCTGTTTCAAAGTCATATTTAAAAAAAAAAAAACGGTTGCAACAGATCACTGTATAGTATGGAAGGTGTTTGCACATCTATTCAGTTGTACTATTTCCTTAACATGTGCATTTTCAATGAAACAATCCAAACTTGCTTAACACATAGTTTGCACATGCTAGTGTGTCTGTGAAATTGTGGAACTGTTGACAACCAGCAGATGGTCTCAAAGTCTCTGAGCAGTAATATTAGATGCAGTTCATATTGTGAACGCCAGGGGTCATTATCACTATGTGAGTGGATTATTTTTTATATGGAAGAACCTTTACCAGTCAGGGCAGTTTCCTGTGAAAGAAGTTGCTGTTTGGCAGACCTCAACTCTAAAGTTCAGTTTGCTGGCCTATAATTATATATAGTGATTTATTCCACTCATGGCAATGATTATAAAAGTAAATATGTTCACTTTAGGAACTTTTCTCTTTTTGTGTAGCCGATGATGGAAAGGAGCAGGGAGAAGCATGCATCAACGCCCTGGGCCCCTAGGCACTGAGAGCTCAGGGCCCCTCAACCCACCTACCCGACATGTGTGTGTGTGTGTGTGTGTGTGTGTGTGTGTGTGTGTGTGTGTTGTGTGTGTGTGTGTGTGTGTGTGTGTACTGTAAAAAAGGATTTGATCATTAAGTTATTGTAACTTTTTTATTTAAGTTACTTTCACTTAATATATCAATTTATGCAATTTCTACTTAATTTCATAAGTTGTTATTATTTCAACTCAGCTCTGTAAGCCAGTTCAATGCATGACCTCTACATTCTATGAAGTCAATTTGACTGAACAGTGTGAGTTGTGATGTGTATTGTTCTGGAACTTTCCATGGCCTCTTAACATGGCAGTAGTGATGACATATTCCTGCCCGGTGAAAATAGTCCCGGTCTTATAGTTGTTTTCATTAATTGAAGGCATTTAACAGGGACATGAGTTTTATTTTTATGATATACAGCAAGTGAACCACCGTGCTTCGATTCGCCATTATCAAAAGAAGAACTTCAACCGGACAGATTGATGACTACGAAAAGCTAAGCTAAGGCGGATGAATACGTTTTTTTAAAGCGATGTGACAGTGAGTGAACATGACCTACAGAGTAACGGGTACGCAGATCTTTTCGGCTGATGAACCACTGACGGACAGGCAAAGTGAGGTGAGTGGTTGCATATTTAATGGTTTCAGGCAAAACGAAAAGTAGCTAAATGGAGTTAAATCAACACCTAACTGGTGTTTGAATGTTTATACGAGATTTTATTTCAGGGCAGAGTGTTATGAAAATTAGTGATGGTGAGATGAAGCCTTATGAAGCTTTGAAGCTTTCCAGCCAATTGGTTCGCAAAAGGGTTCATCTCATGAGGCTTCATCATGGGCTTCATTGAACACAAACCCCCCTGTTGGTCAAAGTGTGTAAAACAGGCAGATTGGACATCTCAACAGTGTGCTCTATCTCCTACCGAGTTCCCAATGAGTGAAGCCTTAGAATAACTCTAAACAACAAACATAAAATCATATTTTCATGTTAACAATATTGTTTTTATTCCAGTTGAATGATTGTGATTGAAAAGCCTAAGGAGGCTGGTAAACATTGCAAAGAGGGATTCGTATTCCTTAATAATATTCGTAAACTTAACCATGTTGTAGCCTGAGAAAGGCTAAACCATATCAAAGACTACATTTATTAACTGCATTATCTCATTTAGCTGTAGCTTTTATTAAAAAAAAAAGACGTATTGACCAGTCGTTGAACCAGGGACCCTGCGGTGTGAGTCAACTGCTTTCCAGCTGAGCCACAGCCCACACACTGAATCTACCTGAAAACACTGTACCCTATTTATTCCTGTATTTATTCATTTATTTATTTATTCCTGTATTTATTCATTTATTTATTTATTCCTGTATTTATTCAATTATTTATTTATTGATGTTTTTATTCCTACATTTATTTATGCTTTTATTTATTTATACTTATGACATGTTCCGACCTCTATATGAGTGAGGGTCTGAGCTCTCTTAATTCCATCGTGTCACCGGGCCCGGGTACAGGAGGGGTAATATGGTTCATTATACATCCATGGGTAATATGAGCGATGTGGTTCAACCGATCTGAATCGCTTCCTGAAGCAGTCACGTGGTATCGACAGGCAGCGAGGCTTCGTTTGTCATCGATGACGTCACTGGCCCAAAACGATACAAGCCTCGATACAAGCTTCACAAAAAGCTTCGGGGATTACTCGACACACGCTCCGAAGCCTCGGCGCAATACGTAACATCACTAATGAAAATGTCAGTTAACCAAGCTAACATTACAGGATTATGATTATCTAAACTTTTATTAAATAAATAAGTTTCAAGCATTCTTACTCTTATTTATATCGCTTGTGATTTTTTTAAAGTTTTGAATGGTAACTGCCTATGTTTGTAGCTTAGTTTAGAGAGGTTTTGTTTGTTCGTTCCAGTAATTAGCCGTGTCCCGGCTCTCTGTTCGGTCAAATATTGAAGCTACATTTGCGCTTTGTGGAGAGTTTATATGTGTGTGTTCTAGGGCTACCCAAATATCCAAATATTCGTTCGTTGGAGTACTATTCGGGTTTCAATTTCGTTATTCGGATATTCTTTTTTTTCCGTTTTTTTCGTTTTTTATTGAAAGAAGAGAGCTTGTGCCTCTTCGGGGGGTGCTAACACTTAACCATACACTTTATCGTTTACTTTCTCCGTCTTTATATGTAGATATGACTTTTCTCCGTTCATCTCCGTCACGTTGTTTCCATAGCAACAACAACTTCCTGTCAACAGCGCTAACTCTCCTTCAAAATGTCCATAAAAAATAGAAAGCCAAGCCAGATTACACTTAAGACATATACAACTTCAACGAAAGTATCAAACACAATGCAATATCCTTTTCAATTTTGTTGGTTTAAGCACCCTTCAGTTGTTGAAGGTTCGAGCCCGCTCCGCGCTGTTCGTTTGATGAGTGGTCTGCTGTAAAAAGGAAGGACTCAGACAGAGATATGAGATTAAACAATAAGCTGATTTAATGGTACAAACAACAGTACAATATAACGAAGTACTTATATAACGAAGTACTTCGGGCCTCAGCTCTTCCACCGTGCGATGTACGTATCAGACAGTCAGACCGAACAGAGGCCGCGAGTGTACAGAATTCACAATATTTATTCCCACAAACGGAGAGGAGTTGTGTGGGAGGAGTTGTGTCGGTTGCTCCTCCCTAGGTGTTCATCCATTGGTGGACTCACTCCTGGGCGAGCCCTAGGCAGTGAATCAGAGTGAGTCAGCCATTGACGAGGTCTAAACAGCGAATCAGAGTGAGTCAGCCATAGTGTGGGAACTTTGGATCTCCTGCGCCGCCGATCAGTCCCAGGTCATCTTTTATGGCAGCCATAAAATAAACAATTCTGGGTTGAACGGGGGTGAGGTACCAATCCTTATCTTCGTTTATCCTCAGCACCTGGCCGTACCACTCCGCATCCCAATCTTTCTCTCAGTACAATCTCTGCATAGACTCAATGGTGTCAGTTTTATTACCTTTCTCCTGCAACTCCCCCATGCTCCTATCCGGCCCATTAAAAACCCGGGGGGGGGCGACTGGATCCTCTACATTCCTAAGTCAACGCACACACAATTGACCACAGCAAACAAAGGAAAAATAAGAACACTTGGTCTAGTTTCATAAGTATACATTTTACACAGACAAAGTTATAATTATTAAAACAGGTTATAATTATTAAAACAGGTTATATAGGATATACAGGTTACTTTAATTTCAAAGAACACAGATTGGGTTATATACATTAACAAATAACTGTGAAACAACAATACTGTAGAATAACAAAATGAATGCCGTGATTAAACCGAAATACACGTGTTGAAGCGGTTCGCTGCTGATTACTACGCCCCCCCCCCCCTCCCCCGGCGCGGGCCGAATATCCGAATATTGCTGCTGTTTACTACCGAATTTCCGGAGCCCGAAAAATGGTATTCGGGACAGCCCTAGTGTGTTCCTGCCAGTAATTAGCCGTTTCCCAGCTCACTGTACGGCTAAATATTGAAGCTAAATTAGCGCTTTTCGGAGAGGTTGTGTGTGTTCCTGTCAGTAATTAGCCGTGTCCCGGCTCTCTGTTCGGCTAAGAATTGTAGCTTGTTAGCCCCTGCTATGTTCTAGTAGCTGGGCCATGGCTTTGAAATGGAAGACATTTGTGGATAATTATAGGGGACTTATATTGTTTTTTGTTAAGGCCAAGGGAAGTGTTAAGTGATTCTATCCTTGCAACGTTTTTCTGGTTCAGCTCGCGCTAAACCTGCCCAGATACAGAGGGGGTGCCTTGCGCCATTGAACGAGTTAAATGCTAATTGTGTTCAGAAATAGCATATATATTGTGTAAGAATGCTATGTTCCACTCTTAAAATATCAGCCGTTTCTAGCAGCGGGAACAGTCAGCAGAGGTGTGGACTCGAGTCACATGACTTGGACTCGAGTCTGACTCGAGTCATCAAATTGATGACTCGAGTCAGACTCGAGTCAGACTCGAGTCATCAATTTGATGACTTTGGACTCGACTTGACAAAATCACAAAACACTTGCGACTCGACTTGGACTTGAACACCAATGACTCGGGACTTGACTTGGACTTGAGCCTTCTGACTTGAGGTGACTTGATACTTTAATTCAGGGGTCTCCAACACGCCGATCGCGAGATGCCAATCGCGAGATGCCGCTAGAAGAGCGGCCTCCCGTCGGGGAGAGCAGAATCTTCAGCCGCTCCAACTCTTGCTGTGAATCCATGCAGGCAGGGGCGGGACTTTATTTTGCTGAGCCACCATGCGGCCAATCATATGCGAGGACACAATAGGATCATACCATTATGTGAAAGAAGGGTGGGGGGCAGACGCTCCAAAGACAGCAGGTGTAGTGGTACAGGCCAGCTACAGAGCCACGGGGAGACGGGGAGCCGATTTAAATGCAAGCGCGTCGGAAAAAGTCAAGAACTTTGCAAAACCGAAAAAAGAAGCAGCATCTGGCTGCATTTCAATGATATTGGAGAAAGCAGAGCTGAGTGCAGGATTTGTAAAATGAAAATAACCTTCAGAGCAGGGTTTTTTTTTGGTAACCACTCAGGATTTATTGTCAGAGGTGGGAGAAGTTCAGATCTTGTACTTGAGTAAAAGTACCTGAGTGTAGGAATACTCGGTTACAATAAAAAGTCCTGCATTCAAAATGTTACTCAAGTAAAAGTAGAAAAGTATTAGCATCAAAATATAGTTAAAGTACCACCTGCAGAGGGATCTAGATTCAGGTGTTCTTTTCCCCATAGAGACCGCCTCGCTGCACATTATCCCTTGCATAAAGATAGATTGTGGGTCCCTTATAACATGTTGTACACAGTGGAAATAAACATTCTGGTTACCTTAACATCAGGGATCTTATACATTAAACTCCTTCTGAATCAAACCGTCACGGTAGCCTTACCTTACTGATCCCTCTTAAAATAGAAGAAAACACGTTACTTTACCAGCAGAGAGAAAATGGATTATTAAATCATTAATGTGACTAATAAAGAGCAGTTTGATTATTAAGTATTATTCTGTTGATCGATGTCATTACATTTGTTGGAAAGCACATAATGACTTGTTTAAGACTCGTTTTGTCAAAGTTTAGGACTTGGACTTGACTTGAACATGCCCATCCTGACTTGAGTCTTGACTCGGACTTGAGCGCAAAGACTTGAGACTTGACTCGGACTTGCAAAACAATGACTTGGTCCCACCTTGACAGTCAGTGCTCATGGCACTTAAAAATGTTGATCTTTGATTGATGAGATGACTGTTATTTAATCTAATAAATTAATGGGATGTATGTAATTATAACACAGGGAAAGGTTACGTGCACCCACAAGAATAAATAAGATGTACAATGGTTGTAATTGTTAGATATTTATATTATAATAAAATAAATAATATTTATACATGAACAATATTTTTTCCTAAACTTCTGCTTTCAGAGGTAGTTAAGTTATTACAAAAAAACAATAATAATCCACTGAATAGTCTATGTAAAATAAGTGCAAGCAAATAATCAAAAATTACAACCATTGTACAATTTCTTTAAAGTTTGGTATTAAAAAAACATGTTTTTTCATTGATATATTTGGCATGCACGTAAACACAAACATGCTCTATGTGGATGCACACTAACCTTTCCCTGTTATTATTACATGCATCCCATGAATGTATTAGATTGAATATGACTCATCATATCTCATCAATCAAAGATGAACATTTCAAGTTGTTTATTTATTTATACGAAGCACTGTTTAGTCTTTATCATATGAATTCAGGGATAATATTGTAACTGTGAAAGCCAAGGCTTGTAGTTTATGGGCACCGTAACTGTTGTAATTGTGTGCATCTTATTCTTTGTCATGTTCTCAGTTCTTATTACTTTATTAAGGCCTGCTTCATAATGTACTTAAATGTGTGTTCTCTATTACAGGTACAGATTTTTCGAAGATTTCCGTTTTGCTGAAACTGGATGAAGTGGACTTGTAAGTTGTGCAGGTTTTCCAGTTACAATGAGAAGGCAATTGTTAATCATTACAAAGAAAAGCATGGACGTGGCAGACGGGGTTTCTGCTGCATTTATCCAAACTGTCTAACAGTCCCCCAATCCCATGTGGATTTAACAAAACATTTAAAGGAGCACAAAAAAGGATCTAACCCAGTTGCCAAAATTCGCTGCAAAATTTGTACTTTTTCAGCACCAACTAACATCAAGCAATTTTTCCTTCATTTTAAGAGACATTTAAGAACAAGAGAGACTGTTCACGGGATGCTCTTTTAGGTCTACGGTAGTGACAACCTCCATTGCTCATAAAAGTCGGTACCACCAGGAATCTACATTTGAACATTCCAGACCTGACCTTGTCATTACATCTCCCATTCAGGCCTCTGTAAATGATGAGCAGGATGAATTGAACAATTCAGTTTTGCCAGATTTGTTGTTGCCTGAACCTGAATTTTAGCCAGATCAAAATTCTGTTCAGCGGCGAATTGCATCCCTTCTACTACGGCTGCAAGCAGTCCTTCACGTATCACAGTCAGCAATTCAAGAAATTGTGGATGATTTATTTGATATCGGTGAATTTGCTGGACAATTAACTAAAACAACTATTGAAAATATTTTGAAGGCACATTGCACATCTGAGGGACTGATATCATCATTGACTGAAGCATTACAGAGTGCAAACCCATTTAATTTGCTTTCAAGAGAAGGGCCTTTAGGCACAGAATATAAAAGACAATTATTTTATAAAAAACATTTTGTTGTCATTGAACCGGTTGAATATCTTTTGAACACACAAGAAGAAAAGCATACTGTTGTTTATATACCTATTCTAAAAGTTCTCTCTGAAGTATTGAAAAAAGACGAGGTTTTGCAAATATTGGAGATAAACAAACCATTTGAACAGTCCGGCCACTACAGGTCATATGTGGATGGTGACTATTTTAAAGAAAATCCAATTCTCTCAAGTGAAGATATTACTTTATCCCTAACATTGTACATTGACGATTTCGAAGTGTGTAACCCTTTGGGCACATCGAGAAAAAAACACAAAGTTTGCTGTGTATTGGATTCTTACAAATTTGCCAAATATATACAAGTCATCGATTTCTTCAATCTACCTTGCTTTACTGTGCAAGACTGATCATATCAAACTATATGGGTATACAAAGGTTTTGGAGCCACTGATTAAAGATATTCAATATCTAGAAACAGTTGGTGTTTTCATAGAGAAACTTGCTTGAAATGTAAAAGGGACCATCTTGTATGTGGCTGCTGACAATTTGGCTGCACACTCCTTAGGTGGATTCCAAGAGTCCTTCAATGTGGAGAAGTGTTGTAGGTTTTGTCTG
The DNA here is from genome assembly GCA_031216635.1 of Dissostichus eleginoides. Classification (NCBI taxonomy): domain Eukaryota; kingdom Metazoa; phylum Chordata; class Actinopteri; order Perciformes; family Nototheniidae; genus Dissostichus; species Dissostichus eleginoides. The sequence continues at coordinate 33,833,623 of CM062276.1, forward strand.
ATTAGCCGCGAAGACATACAGAAATGTGATGTTAGTGGTGGGAACTTTGTTTTGAGGTCACCAGAGTTGTATGATGAAGCTGTTAAGGTTTGGAAGCAGACTGAATGTGTGTCTGTTGATGGTATAAAACGAGAATGTCCTCTTAACATATTGACAGGTTTTCATGCATGCAAAGGCTTCCCACCTGATTTCCTACATGATGTTCTAGAAGGCATTGTACCTGTAGAACTAAGGCTGTGTCTTGCTGATTTTATTTCCAAAAAGTATTTCACATTAGAAGAACTAAATAGTGAAATACAACACTTTCCTTTTAAGTTCTCTGATAGAACAAACCGCCCACAGAAGCTTCCATCAACTTTTCAACGCAACAAGACGACACGAAAATTGGAGTCTTGTTCATTTCCTTCAACTTAACAACCGTCACCGTGTTCCAGAAGGTGATAGGACATGGGAATTAGTCCTTGAGCTCAAAGACTTGGTGGAGTTATTGTCAACTCATCATTTCACTTCAGACAGGGCCCCTCATTGAGTGTTGGACTATCCGATTTGAGTCAAAACATTCTTTCTTTAAAAAGGTTGTGCATAATGCAAACAATTTTAAAAACATTCTTCTCACTCTGGCCTCTAGACATCAACTGATGTTGGCTCATTATCTTGATATGCCAAGCATATTCAAGCCTGAAATTGAGACTGGGAAGATGTCTGACGTGTGCCTTGAAGTACTAGACAGTGGAGTCAGACAGGCTATCTTGGATATATTCATTGATGTCGACACAGTTGGACTCACACATAACGTCTTCCTAAATGGAACCAAGTATTCAAAGGGAATGATTGTTTCTGCTGGGAATACGAGTGGACTACCAGACTTTGGGAAGATTTTAGAAATATGCATTGTCCTGTCTAGTTCCGTTTACTTCATCATTGAACCTTTTACTACGAACTATGTGGAGCATCTGCGGAGTTACCACCTAGTAAAGAAAACACCATCTGGATGTCTTCTGGTGAAACCAGATAATCTCAATGACTACATGCCACTTGTGTCATACTTCATTCAGGGACGCCTGTTGGTCACTCCCAGGACATTCTTGCTGAAATAAACCTGTAAGTTAATACACATTAAAATCGGGGGTTAAAGCATTATATTTGATGATAGTGTTGAGGGACGGATGTGTGTGAGTTGGACTGATATCAATACTTGATATACTGAATATTTGTAATTGAAAATATTTTTTTTCTTTTTTCTCAAATACAGGTAAAAGTGGTCTACAATGCTGCTAAGACTCATCGTAACCCCAAAATGATATCAGGCGCCTCCGGATTGAAAATATACCCACCAGCATTGAGGGGCTGAATCAGGAATTAAGAACAAAACTAGGCCTGACAGGTGGATTCATCTTACAATTTGAGGATCCTGATTTCAATAATCAGTTGTGCAACTTGACAGACATCAAGGACCTTCCTGTGGAGCGGGCAACATTAAAAGTATTGTTCACAGCTGATGTGGGTGTCTCAGATTTCACATTGGACACATGCAGCCTTCCGTTGGTCAGCAGTGGGGATTCTGTTGAATGGCCAAACCCCTTCCCAGTTCCACAGTTCTCACTTGACGTGGAGCTTCTGCTGACACAAGCTAATCTTCGGCATGCTAAGGATGGAAGTATGATGGTGATTCCTAAGGGTGTAAAGACTGATATCCTTGACACGCTTGCAGACGTTATGTCCAAAATAAGTGCCTTTCCCGAGAAACGGCACTATGAGACTGTAGTAAAAGCACTTACAGGAGAAACATCCCAGCCTGAAGGACCCAGGGTCCGAAAAAGGATGGCACTCCTGGTTTTACAGCCTAAAGTTCAAACTGGGGAACTATCGGCAGAAGTTGAGTGCCGCAGGATGCCATGAAGTGGTAGTAAACAAACGAAAAGGAGTGGAAGCGAAGGGGAGTCGTAATAAAAAGTCGAAGAAGGGTGAGGTCAACTATTGTCCAGATCTACCTGAAGGACAGAGTACTGATGACATGGAGGAGAAGCGTCAACAAATGGAGATGGAAATGCCCAAAAAAAAACCTGATCACCAATTAATTGAAGCATTGATGAGTTATACATTTTTTTTAAATTTATTTAATCGTTTATTTCGCAGGGACAATGCACTGTAATGAACACTTAAAACATTAAAATGTGTCAAGCGTAACAGTGCCAGATTTAGCTTTCAGCTAATTTCCATCCGCAGTCCTTCACATAAAAACATTTAAGAAATTTAAATTTTACAAACATTGTAAAAACAAAATGCATGTTATGCAAAAAGTGAAAGAGAGCAAGAGCAGCATACACAAGTATTTATGACATGGTAATACAATATAGCAGCAACAACATATAAAGTGCCAGAGAGGATACAAGAGCTACCTAAAGTGCAAGAGGAGAGACCCCTGTGTTAAAGTGCATTTAGCGGTGATTGCACGTCTGTTTGTTTCTCAGCCATTCTTTGAGTTGACCTTTGAAGCTATTGAGAGTGGGACAATCCCGTATCTCAGTTGGGAGGCTATTCCACAATGAGCTGCCTTTAATGGAGAGGACATTTTGTCCAAAAGTGGTCCGTCTACGCCTACGGTGGACTTCACAGTCTCCTCTGGTTTCTGACCTAGTGCAGCGTCCAGTGTGTGGATGAATTCCCCTAAAGGAGGGGGGGCCATGCCATGTAAACATTTATAAATAAAAATAAAAATTCTCAGCGTCGGAGAGAGATCGTTGGAGATCAGCCACTGATCACAGAAGTAAAGTCCAGATGGCCAGCTCTGTTCAGTGAGAGACAGGTAATCAGTCATACAATTGTACATTCAAACTCCACAAAGGGATATAAAGCATCTTATTTCATATATTTTATCGGTCTTATTCAATCATGTGAAATGTGAAAACTTTAAATCACATATGTAGAGAGACAAAATGATCACATTTATCAATATTATTGCAGATTTGAGTCGATTGCTAAAAAGCTATTCAAAAACACATCCTTCTGCATGTTACAGACAGGCATATCATTTTGAATCAAGTTCTACGTTGCACTTAACATTTAAAACACGACTATACTTAAGATGTGGTTCTCTTGTCACCAGCATATGCCATGTTTTTATTGCAAGAAAATGCACCTTGCACAGTTGCACATGGCATGCATCCATCTTGGAGACTGTTGGTAGAATATGTTCTATATGTCTGTGTCTCCTCAGATTCAGGCAGAGTTCCAAAGAATTGTCACTACGGACCTGCTTTCATCTTTTCTGGATGGACTTGATGGCCTGGCCCCAAGATTGCTGGAGGTCTACAAAGGTGCATCCAGGACTGGAAAGAAGCAGGCACTAAAAAGCATTTTGGACTGCCTTGAGAAAGATGTAAGTGGAGATGCTGATGACCATAATTTAGCCACCATTTGTTTGCTACAAATGTTTATATCCCACTGCATTTGTTCTCCTGCAGGACACAAATGAGAGGAGGAGGACTGCTGCTCTCTTCGGACTATCGCACTACATGTCTGGCGAAAAACAGGCAAATGTCATCAGGATGTGTGATGTAAGATCATAACTTTCTTTAATTAATGTAATTGTACATTTTAACATAAATCAACCCAAATCACCCTGTGCTCAAAGTGTCCTTCAAAATTAATGTTTACGATTACCTTAATGTAACTCAAATAATTGCAATAAAGAATGTTACATTTAATGTAAACAAAAACAGCAAGAAAATAAATGTTTAACTATTAAATAATATAATAAATATATAGCTCAAACTGTGAAAAGGGAGGCAATGAGGCAATTGAAATTATGTTCCATCACATTTCACTTTTACACTGTGAACTGTAGATGTTAGCTTCTATTTTTATAGCAGAGGCCGCTTAATTAGCTTTGTAGAGAAAAAGTACTTGTAGAACACTGAGCTCACTTTTATTTCTCCTTTTTTAAGGCTCATGGAGACACTCTCTAGAGGAAGCCATGAAGGGGATGCAAGTTGGTCTACTGATAGGCTACAAAGGTGAACGGGATGCCTTTCCTTAGCAGATCTTCAATGTGGCAGTTGTGGTCGAGGAGACAATTGTGCTCCACAACCTGAAAGATGTGGCTTGCGGCTTTGCGATGCTTCTTGGAATAATCTATTGCTTAAATCTTCAGTATCCTCTGGAAATAAAATATTCATTTGAGTTTCTCCAGAGGGTGGTTATGGAGATACAGCCAGGCCAAGCCTCTGCCAAAGTACATGGACTAACAAATAAACTAGGTAGGAGGTAGATCATCAAAGAGTGTAGAAAGTGAGTTCAATTTGGTGGTGTGCATTTGTATGTGTATCCGATGCTGTTCTAATAAGTATTTTGTGCCTTTAGTCTACAGTGACATATTTTTAAAAAAAAAAAGAAGGTTTTAGGTTAGTGACAATTTTAGAGTATTGGTGAATTCCCTTTATGTTGGAATTGTGTCACGAAGAAACTTGCACTTTAGGAGGACATTTAATGTTCATTTCAGGTTCAGTATTTACTAGTGTCTCTACTTGAAAGAGTCCTCTCCTGCTGATCGAAAGAAGCAGGAGAGGTTCAGAGAGAAGTTAATGTTCAAAAAGCTCACTATTTGGTTCGTACTGTTTGTACTGCACCCTCTGTCCTATTTGTAAAATTAATTACATAAATTAGATGTTATAATTCGTATGTATATCTGTTGCATACTGTATATTTATGTTTCTACTTAAACAATAAAAATATTTCAGCATCTGAAGTAACTTCAAGCCTTGATCTCCTTTTTATATACATTTGGGTGATGTTTAATGTTCTAAGTTCAGTCATTAAGAAGTTTATGGAGCTGGGGAACTTGCCATTATAATAAGAGTTAGAAATAGAAAACACTAGTTGACTTAACATGAAAATGTAAGTTCAATTGCTTGAAAACATGAGTCAACATAACTTGAATTTGTCAGTCGGTATAAATATAGTTAAAGTTATCTTAACTTATAACTGTGAGTTAAGATAAGGTAGAAGTTAAAGTTGATTTGACTAGATAATGAACATTTCTTGAATCGATAATGTAAAATTGTAAGTTTCTTTAACTCAAAGTATTAAGTTATAACAATGAATGATCATTAATAAAATAACTTGTATAACTTAACATTGTGAGTTGAAACAAAGTACATCTTGACATTAAGTCAACTCATATATATGAGGCAGCCCAAACTTATGTTTTTAAGTTAAAACACCCTATTTATTTTTACTGTGTGTGTGTGTGTGTGTGTGTGTGTGTGTGTGTGTGTGTGTGTGTGTGTGTGTGTGTGTGTGTGTGTGTGTGTAATAGAGAGAGCATCTGTGTTTGTAAGACAATCCTTCAAATCAGTGGACCTTACCTTTTAGAATTGTTTCTTCCTTGCCTTTGCAAAGTCTGTGATAAGTTCTTCAAAATCCTAACATTACTCGCTAGCTCAACAACATCCTCAGGCTCCGTGACCGTCACTGTTCCTTGCGGTTGCTGGCCTAATTCGTCACTTTTAGCTTTTTTGAAAAAGCTATTTATTGTTGGGAAATGTTTTAATGCAGCCACCACTCTCTCTTCCTTTTGTCTTTCTTTTCGCTGGGCGTTCGGCTGCTACCTGCACCATCAATTTTTTCAGCTCACGTGACACAATGTCAATGTGACATGAGTGAAGGTGGGGTTCAAATCAAATCAGGTTTTATTTATATAGCACATTTTAAAACGATTTTTGGTCGAGCCAAAGTGCTGTACATGCAAATAATAAATAACACATTACTACAATCGCAAAACAGAAGACAATAAATTACAACAGCAAATATAAAAATCAATCACAGGGAAATGTCATGAGTCGTACTCCACTCTGACTAGAAGGCCACGGAGAAGAAGTGAGTTTTTAGTGTTGATTTAAAAACCCCTAGGGTCTGGGCCGACCTCACATGGAGGGGCAGAGTGTTCCAGAGCCTGGGACCAGCTGCTGCGAAGGCTCGGTGCCCTCGGGTTTTGAGCCTGGTCTTGGGCACTACCAGCAGCAGCTGGTCAGCCGACCTTAAAGCTCTGGCTGGGGTGTAGCGATGGAGGAGTTCTGCTATGTAGGCCGGAGCCAGCCCATTTAGGCTTTGAAAACAAATAAAAGGATTTTAAAATCAATTCGGAACCTAATTGGAAGCCAGTGCAGTGAGGCCAGAATTGGGGTGATGTGGTCACGCTTTTTGTGGCCAGTGAGAAGACGTGCAGCTGCGTTCTGCACTAGCTGCAGGCGTCTAATTGACGCCTGGTCCATACCCACATACAGAGCGTTGCAGTAATCCAGTCTTGAGGTTACAAAGGCGTTAATACCCTTTCTAGGTCTTTAAAAGATAAATAGACTTGGTTTTGGCCAATAGTCTTATTTTAAAAAAGCAGGATTTGACTACGGTGCTGACCTGCTTATCAAATTTAAAAGTGCTACTGAAGGTCACTCCAAGGTTCATGACAGAGGGGAGGACGTTTCATTGAGGAGCCCAGAATATCAACCGGGAGGCCGGAGGTGGGGTCCAAAAAAGATGACCTCAGTCTTGCTCTCGTTGAGGTTGAGGAAATTTTGGCTCAGCCAGGATTTGATCTCTGTTAAGCAGTCCATCAACTGCTGTAGTGAGTGTCCGACATTGCTTCGAGAGGCAGATAGATCTGTACATCGTCGGCGTAGCAGTGGAAGGGAATGTTGTGTTTGTGAGAATTGAACCTAGGGGCAGTATGTACAGTAAAAAAGGATGGGGCCCAGGATAGAGCCTTGGGGAACCCCACAGGTAAGAGGGGCTTTGGCAGAGGAGAAGGCACCTAGCTGCACTGAGAAGCTACGGTCTGTCAGGTAGGACCTGAACCATGCAAAGGCAGAGCCTGTGATGCCTGCGGACTGTTCAAGCCGTGACAACAGGATGCTATGGTCCACAGTGTCAAAGGCCTGTCAGGTCTAACAGCACCAGGACAGCTGGGCTACCTGAGTCGGCGGCTAGGAGCAGATCATTAAAAACTCTTAAAAGGGCTGTTTCAGTGCTGTGCATGGTTTGAAGCCAGACTGAAACTTTTCATGGATGCCATGCGTGGTTAAGAACGACTGTAGCTGGACATAGACTACTCGCTCCAGGGCTTTAGATAAAAAAGGTAGTGGGAGATGGGCCTAAAATTTGCGAGAATGGAGGGGTCGAGATTTTTCTTTTTAAGTAGTGGCTTGACCACGGCATGTTTGAAGGCAGCTGGGACACATCCTGAGCTAAGAGAGGTGTTTATAAGTAATAAAACTACTTGCTCCAACTGATTCAAAACCATCTGAGAAGGCGAGAGGGAATGCTGTCTGAGGTGCAGTTTGTCGGCCGCAGGTGCTTGACTACATCCGAGAGAGAAGAGAGGGATACAGGCTCAAAGTGGTCGAGGACAGCAGGGCACAGAAAAGGAGCAGGATCTGGGGTAGCACTAGTGTGGGCTAGCCTAAGCGCAAATACTTTTTCGATAAAAAATGTAAGAAACTTATCACAGAGAGTAGTCGATGGCACAATAGAAGACACATCACAGGGATTAATGATCGAGTTGAGGACATTAAAAAGAACCTGAGGTTTATGGCTGTTTTTGGAGATGAACAGAGAAATGTGCTCTGTTTTGGCTGCTTTGACTGCTCTGGTAGTCGGAAAGGCAAGCACGAAGGATTTCTAGGGAGACATGGAGTTTATCCTTTTTCCATTTTCTCTCTGCACGCCTGCAGGTGCGTCTGAGAGCACGAGTACAGTCATTGAGCCACGGCTCTGAGAGAACTTTGGTGCGTCTAAGCGTAAAAGGAGCAACAGAATCCAATATTAGGGTACATGTCGAGTCAAACATGGAGATAAGCTCATCAGCACTAAACACAGTTCACCTCTAATTTACAGATCAGGGAAGCATTAAAAACATCAGAAAACTGTGAGGCAGTCAAGGGGTTAATTGAACGCAGACGACGCGCAGGGGCACGTGATTCGACTCCTGCGGAAGGGATCGAAGTTGTAAACAGAACCGGTAAATGGTCTGAGATACGCGTTGCTGCACAGATTTCATCCACAGAGACAGACAGTCCAAACGATAATACTAAATCTAAAGTGTGTCCTTTTTCGTGTGTTGGGCCAGCCACGGACTGAACGAGACCAAAAGAATCAAGGAGATTTAAAAAGTCCCTAACCAGAGGTTTGGACTCGCAACACACATGGACATTGAAGTCTCCGGAGATCAAAACACGATCATATTTCACCATGATCCCGGACAGAAAGTCAGAAAAGTCATTTATGAAATCCTTATTGCACTTTGGCGGACGATACACGACTGCGCAGAGCACAGGCGAGGCCGGGTTCAGTTCAAAAAGCTGCAACTCAAAGCTAGCGTAGCTAGTTACAGGGTGAAGCAGTCGGCATTGGAGGCTAGCTCTAAACACTGATGCTATGCCCCCACCATGGCCGGTGGTACGGGGGGAGCTGAAGAATGTACAGTCAGGAGGAAGAAGTTCAGAGAACGGTGTATACTCGCCAGCGTGGACCCAGGTCTCCGTCAGAAACATAAAATCCAGTTCACGAGAGGTGAAGAAGTCATTTAACAGGAACGTTTGTTTGCTATCGACCTAGCGTTTAGCAAAGCCATGCAAAGTTTTCGCTCCGGGCTTGCCGAAGGTGTAGTGCGTCTCAGCTGACGAAGAAGTGCGTGTTGAACGCCACGCGGTCCGGGAGCAGTCAGTCGGGCAGGAGGAGCTGTCAGCGGGCCCAGCAGAGGCCGCAGCTCCGGAAAGACAGGGCGAATCCACCGATCCCTCACATGGCGTGCAGCGGGAGGGCCATGACATCTGATGCGTGGATAAGTCCCAGAAGAAGCCGTCAGGTATGCTTTTTGATGGACCAGTGCCCCACCATGCTTTCCCCCTCGTCTAAAGCACTTTCGGCGAGGCAGGATGCAGGGCAACCGGCGCAGGTAGGTGGGAATATCCGACAGTAGAGGGGGGGGGGACGATTTATGGTTGCCTGATGTAGGTTTGGGCAGCAGTATAAACTCCAGGGAGGGTCTGAGGTGGAGGAGAGCTTGGCGATCGTAGACGAGCAGAGCAGAGACATTCTGACATACATAAAACAAAAGCAGGATAGCTAAAGGCAGAGAGCTAAGGGAGCGGCGAGCCGACACAGGCGCCATCTTCCCACACACTGGTCACAGCTGTATGGTCTCTCACCGTTGTCACCGAGTCGGGTTGTGATTCGGCTATAGACCGCCGCCGCGTAGTAATAAAGTTCGGCGCATACATAATGAGACCTACAGTACAGAGACGGTTTAGAAAATATATTAATTTGACCCTATAGAAAAGCTGAGCTATTTATTGCGGCGGAGAGTGAGTTTAATTTAAAACAATGTATGATGAGTGAGGTTGTGCCAAAAAATAAAAATAAAAATGATCTTCTTACTGAGGGCCCTCTCTTGCTCAAGGGCCCCTGGGCACGTGCCCAGTGTGCCCTGTGGTTAATCCGGCCTTGGTTGGACATGTTGAAATGTCATGGTCGGAAAGTGGACATTTTCAAAGTCTCCACCGCTGCTCCCGCTCACAGAGTTCTACAGGATGAATAAAGAGAACTGGATACAGAGTTGGAGGCAGGAGCCACAAGGCCTGACTCTCTGAGCAGAGCTATCATTAAACAATAGTACGTGCGCACTTTAGTTTTCCCTTCAGCCCCGCCTTCGATCTCCCGGTCTCCGCTTAGCCAGATTTGTGGTTTGTTTTTTTCCACTCATGGCAATTATTGTAAGACCAAACATGAAAAAATAAGCAGTTTTTTAGCACATGATGGAAAGGAGCAGGGAGAAGAAAGTCTTTTTTTACCCCTTACTCAAAAATCAATGGTCTGTCAATCACAGCTGCTTACAACCAATACTAACAACATGAAACCAAAAACACAATCAACCATCAGAGAAACAGGTTACCTGACAGCTTCATACTGTCTAGTTATTCTTTCTTTATACATTTTCTTAAACCCAAATATGTTCATACAGGCCTTTACATCTTTTGGTAAAGACGAATGGAGAGGGAGAATAACTCTGGATGCGGCTTTTAGGGCATTTAACATCTTTAAATCCCTCATGATTCAAATAAGGGCTATAAAAGTGTTATTACTCGGTAGTGTATTTAGCTGAAAAAAAAGTCCACCCGGATTTACAGACGTCTCTTTCCCGATATAAGTCGATGGGAAAAAGTATTTTTGGGCCCAATGACGTCACAGACTGACACGGAAGTTGTAGTACCCACGTTTGGCTACTACCAAACATGTGAAACAACTAGTAATATTTCAAAATTGACAGAAAATGTTTTGCCAAATAATAAGATTATCAACATATTGTCTTGAAATTAAAAAAAATGTGCTTATTCTGCCTCCTCTGATGAAGGCTTTATGTGAGGGGCTCAGCTGACATGATGAAATCTGACATGGAGGAAATTAATGTGTAATTTAAAGTTCAACATTTCTAAATTATGACAAATGGATGCCTATTTTCACTTCAACATGTAGATGACACAACTAAATTAAGTTCTATTTCACATTGATAGAAAATGCATTACCAATAATTTGTGTATTGATTCAATTTGTCTGAAAATATCCTAAATGTGCCTATTGTAGCTCCTCTAATGAGTTCAGATTCTCAGTTTGATGTCATTGTATTCTCTATATATATGTAGGTGTCAGACTGTTGACCAAACAAAACAGACAGTTGAAAACGTCCCCTAAGACTCCTCAAAAAATCATTAAAGATCAAGGATGTAGTACAATATTTCACAAAATAATAGCAGTTTAATCAATAATAAAACATTTTTGCTGGTAGCAGGCTGAATTGCAGGGTAATGGAAAGTTACTAAATGTATGAATCAGAGAAACACAGTTTGGTAATATGCAAAAATGTAACAACTCATTGGTTCATCTTTTAAATGAAAATGATCATCACTCAGGGCTCTACTTAGTTTTTTCCATGTGGAAACTTGCTTGACAAGTATGAACACTCTTGCCTAATGTCTTTGGCTAATGAGGATTATGCTGCAGAACAAAATAATTGTTCTCACACCATGGTTGTCAAACATACGGCCCGGGCGCCAAAACCATCCTGCCAGAGGGTCCAATCCGGCCCGTGCGATGCCTTTGCAAAATAAAATAAATGACCGAGAAGACATTAACTGCAATTTCCACAACTTTATGTATTTTGTATGTATACATTATATACATTTAAAATGCTGGGGGCTAACTCAACCTTCTTCCTAAATAGTTCCCTCTTTAGTTTGTATGATGTGTCTCAGGATTACTACACAGATGTGGAAATTCATGTAAAATATTTTTTTGATCATAAAGTGAAACTCCATATTATTCAGTTCCAAATACCGGGACTAAATGTTTTGTGCCTTTGTAGATACACTGTGGTCTGTAAGTTGTAATGCAGAAGTGTAAATCAGTAATCAAACTAAGGCAATACATTGTTGACATTTTAATAAATGTCAGGTTGTTCATAATCTTTTGTAAAAAGATAGTTCATTAAATGGGAACATCTTCAGAATGTACTTTTTTGCACTAAAACAAAGGCAAGGAGTTGTTGTTATATTATGCTATGATTTTACTGGTCGGGCCCACTTGAGATCAGATTTGGGTCTATGTGGCCCCTGAACTAAAATCAGTTTGACCCCCCTGTTCTTAACACAAAATTGAACATTTTTGAATATGTTCAAACATTGGCAATTTCAATAAAATGCAAAAACTGAGAAACAGAAGTTTCAAACCCTCTTAAAATAAAACCAAAACACTTTTTGTTTGGGATTACCTTACCTTACCCCAACACTGTGATGAAATTGGAGAAAGGAAACGGCTATAGCTCTAACTATACACAACTATAGCGTCATCCTTTCAGTGGCAGCCAAACAGCAGCTTGTTGCCGACCACGCCTCCTCCACCTGCTGCTCAATAAAAGAAGCAGGCTTCACCTGACTGTCTGTGTTTCAGAGTATTTATAGAAAAACTGAAAAAAAAATTACAACTGTTTTGTTTTTTTCTATCATCAGAGTGCTATAAAAGGAGTTAACAATAGGTCTGAACTAAATAGCTCTTTGAGGAACTGACATTCATTTGTACTGACATGGATTTCCTACAGCAAGGTAGGATACGTTTTAATGCCACTCTATTTGATACACATTAAGTGAAGATGTGAACTAGACGTGATATACAGTAAAGTGTATTGTTTTCAGCCTTTTTTAGTGCACTGCAGCTCTTCTGTTTGAATGTCTTCATCAGCAAACAGACCTGAATATGATAAGGCATTCATGTAAAGAGTATATCATATGTTAATTCAAATTAAGCGTGAGAGTTGAAGCTACATTTTAATTAGAGAAACAAAACATAGGGGGCAATAAGGCAATGTAATCAATCATAAAAAACTTATAGTGGCATCCTTAATTACAGGTTAGAAAGAGCTACAGCATTTAGTGTAAAACTGTGTGCTGATCTGCAAATAAGGCTAACCTATACTGTATCTGAGTAGTGTTAGCAAAATTCCACTTTTTTTTATGCCATTGCTTGAATGATATAACAGAGACAAATAACGAACCATCTTCTAAACAGCAACAATACTGGACATTAGTGTGATGATTATGATTACAATTACAATCTCTCATATCTAAGTATATGAGGTTTAATGCCAACTACCTGTCATTTAACCAATTTGGTCCTAAGGACACATTTCACTAACCAAAAAGCATTAAAGCAAACATACCCTTACATTGGGGGTTAGCAGGCAAGCTGTCAGGCAATTTTAATAGAAAATGTAGGTGATTTGATATGACACAAAGACGCTTATATGCTGCCTGCTTGTGATAGACAGTAGTGAGTATATTGCAAGGTAAGCAAAACTAAAAGTGCAAGATATGAAAATGACTTTGTGAGCTTCATCTCAGAACAACTCTTTAAATTAAGGAGAAGTTGGACCTTTACTTACTACTAGTTCCTCGACGTCTACGTTTATTTCAACTGTGATGAAACGTTGCATGTTTTGTACTTTCAGACAGAATAATTGCTACATCAGCTGGCAAGGAGAAGCAGCAGGAGGTCTCAGCAGAAGTGAGAGACAATGGACAGACACCTGCTGACTTCAGCAGTTTCTACAGCAAAGGTGAGAGAAAAAGCCGTTTTTGGACCGCCTGATAGTCAAGACCAGGGGCTTCGGTCACTGATGGTACGATACGATACGATACGATACGATACGATATACTTTATTTTCCCCGTAAGGAAATGTGTTCTGGACTCCGTCCTGCAGTTCCGCATACATGTACATATACAAACATAGTGGACATTAAGAGACATACACATATCATCAGTCATACACCGTATGAACAAACACAATACACAGACGCACATACTGACAATGGCGACCTATTGCACAACCCTCATGGCCAACATTTAAAAAGTACATTTCATTACATTTGACTACATTTCATTTCATGTGAATGTTAAGAAGCTTAATGGACATAAGTAGGAATGAGTGCTTATAGCGGTTCAGCCTGCTCTTGGGAACCCTGAATCTTCTACCAGAAGGTAGGAGCTGGAATTCTGGGTGGAGTATGTGGGTGGGATCAGACACAATTGTTTTTGCCTGTCTGATAATGAACTGCTCGTATATGTTTTGGAGAGATGGGTGTTTTTTAACCCCCATAATTTTCATAGCAGTCTGTACCAGGCGAGCGATCTGTGACTTTGACTGCACTGTCAAGTTACCATACCAGGCAGTAATACCATACCTCATGATGCTCTCCAACACTGCATGATAGAACAGTAACATGAACTTCTGGTCGACTCCGAAAGCCCGGAGTCGACTCCGAAAGCCCGGAGTCGACTCCGAAAGTACAACCGCTGTTGAAGTCTAGAGCACAGACCTTGAACATGCGCCTTCCAGCTGAGTGTATTATCTAGATGGACACCAAGGTAGTTATAGGAGCTGACCTGAGTTATGGGTTCATTGTGGATAACCACCGGCCTAAGGTCACCCACTGCCTTTGGGTCCCACACCATCTCCTCAGTCTTCTTCACATTCAGCACTAGATGGTTAAAATCACACCACTGCACACATCTCTCTATTTCAGAGTGATAAGCTGATGAACTGCTGCCTTTGTGCATTAAGCCAAGGATGGCTGTATCATCTGAGAATTTGATGATATAATTCTCCGGGTGGATTCTCGTACAGTCGTTTGTGTACAGTGTGAAGAGGACCGGGGAGCTCACACAACCCTGGGGGGCTCCTGTACTGATGGTCCGGGGCTCTGAGAGGGCATTGTTGACCCTGACATGCTGAGTGCGATTGGTTAAAAACGAAAAATACCATTTCAAGATAAAAGGATTTATACTGATCTTTATCAGTTTTTGAAGCAAGATGTGAGGCTGCAGTGTGTTAAAAGCCGAGCTGAAATCCACAAACAGTAGGCGTACATATGCCTTAGGGTCTTCCAGGTGTTTAGTGACCAGGTGTGTGATGCTATTTAGAGCATCGTCTGTGCCACGCCCTTGCTTGTAGGCAAACTGAAAAGGGTCTAAATGTACATCAACCTCTTTCTTTAGCAGCGGCACCATGATCCTCTCAAAACATTTCATGACAATGGATGTCAATGCAACAGGCCTAAAATCGTTGTTTACCTTTGGACAAGGTTTTTTGGGGACAGGTTTTATTATTGATTTTTTCCAGAGGGTGGGGATGGTGTGAAGATCAACAGATTTTTGAAATATGGGACACCATGCTGATGTCAGTTCTTCTGCAAATGTCTTGAGAAGGAATGCAGAGATGCCATCTGGCCCTGTGGCCTTCTTAGTACAGGTGTGTTTGAAAAGTGATTGGACCTTTAAAGGGTCAATCACCACCCTTTCATCCTGGTCACTAGCAGAGATTGTCTCTAAGATGTCTGTACATTCAGAGGAGAAGTCCTGGGTTTCAAATCTCATGTAAAAGTCATTCAGTTCATTTGCTTTTTGCAGGTCATCAGAGGTACAGAGAGTTTTTTTAGCTGGAGTCATATTTGTGATTGCCTTCATAGTGTCCCAAAGTTCCTTGGAGTTCATTGTAGAAAAGTTCTGTTCAATAATTTCCTTATGTCTCCTTCTAGCTTCTCTGAGCATGTGGTTAAGCTCCTTTTGCACACATTTCAGTTGCGTTTTATCCCGGTTTTTAAAAGCTATATTTTTACGATTGATGCAGTCCTTAACCTCTTTAGTTATGTATGGTTTGTTGTTGGGGTACACAGTTATTTCTTTCTGAGGTATCACATTGTCAACACAGAATTTTATATAGTCAGTTACCGTCTCAGTAGCATTATCCACGTCCATCTCATGAAAGATACTCCACTCAGTAGAAAGAAAACATCCTTTAAGAGACTCTATGCTGTCACTAGTCCAAACCTTTACAGTCTTGGTCTGTGGTTTACTACGCTTGAGAACCGTTTTGTAGGTAGGTATTAGATGAACAGTGTTATGGTCCGAGTTCAAAAGCGGGGGTTTGGCTCTACTCACATATGCGTTGTTCACATTTCCGTAACATTTGTCTAGAATTTTATCTTCCCGGGTCTCACATGTAACGTATTGTTGAAAACCGGGTAGTGACAGTTCAAGTTTGCAATGATTAAAGTCCCCTAGAATAAAAACCGGAGCGTCAGGAGTGTGTAGTAGCTGCTGGTGAACACAGTCAGTGATTTGAGCTGCTGCACTTGCTGCGTTCCCGTTGGGTGGAATATAAACAGTGCAGAGAATGATATTCCCAAACTCTCTAGGCAGGTACAGGGGTCTTAGGCTCAAGCACATAAGTTCAACGTCGGGGCTGCAGATAGTCTTCCGCAAAGTGTGTTGTCTGCACCACTTGTCATTGATAAATACACAGATGCCCCCACCTTTGCCTTTCCCCGACGTTTCACTCCTGTCCGAGCGGATGAGTGAAAAACCCTCCAGTTCACACAAAGAGTCGGGAATATCCTGATGAAGCCATGTCTCACAAAACACCATAATAGACGACTCACGGTACTCGAAACAGAATGTAGCGTTGATCCGCAGCTCTTCCATTTTCCTCTGTAGCGACCTCACATTACTGAGTATCATGGAGGGTAAAGGCGGCCTGTTGCCTCTCCGTCTGAGGCGCTGCCGTACTCCTCCCCTCCTTCCCCTTCTACGGAGACGTCTCCTCGGAGCTGTAGATCGTATGTCCTCCGGCAGGTCGGGGGGTGGGAAGCTTCCCGCAGCACGGAGGGCCAGCAGTGCGTCTCTGTTGTATGACAGGGCCAAGTAGTTTCCTCCCCGTAATGTTTGGCATGGTTGAAAAAGTTCAAGGATAAAGAGTGCCAGTAGAAGTTTTGCAAGGGTCATCATTGTTCCAACATACACACACACAGTCTCTTGATTAAAGCGTGCGGTTTAAATCAAGGACGAAACGTTTAACCAGACATAAATACACAAAAACTGCAGCACACGACAGGAGCCCGGGTCGCAGCAGTGCCGCGCCACCAGTGGCAGTGTGTAATAGGTGACCTTTAAGTGATGTGTGGTCAGCATGTCCAGGGCTCTGTAAGGGGTATACAAATTCATCTTTTCAAACCCAAATCAATCAATCCATCAATCAATCAATCTGTGTCTTTCCATTTTGTTTGTGATTGTGCGCATGTGAAAGGTTGGTCCCTGCAAGTGATGATCAGAGTTGTGTCTCCAGTGAGATTAAAAACCAGTATGTGTGTGTGTGTGTGTGTTTGGTGCACAGATCTGCTCCCAGCTGCAGGAGGCGAGGAGATGACCAGAGGGTTCCTGCAGGAGCTGGTTCACATCCTGTTGACCTACATCAGCAAGTCCAGTCAGAGGAGCTCCAAGGTGCTCACCGGCTTCAAACAGCAATATGTTGTTCAGTGGGGTTACCGTAGAATCTTGAACAGTATCTTAACCCTTTGTACTATGACGTTCAAACAGAACCATTCTATTGGCTGGAAAGGGAAAATAAACAAATGGGTGCGGATACATAGTAATGGTGTTAAGGGAATTTAATGATTAGAAAACACTTTCCTATGGTTTCAGTAAACAGTGCTGATACACATGGAAATTAAATAAAGATTTTTTTTTGAGAAAGACTAAAGAGGGAAAAATGAATGGAAAAAGCTAAAGATTAACATTTAAAAACCTATGAATGTGTCATACCCACTTAACGGGAAGAAACTCAGCTATCAGACAATATTAACCATTTTTAGCAAAACGAAACATAAGGGTAATAACAAAGGCTCTGAATTAGCCCTGAGCGAAAAAATGCTAACACACTTAACACAGAACTCACGTTAAAATACCCTTATTACTTATCGTATCTGCACAAACAAGATATCGATTAGCAAGCTGAGATTCCACAGATTCGAAAGGTATTGGTATCATTACTGACCGATCCGAACTCGCGACATGAGAAGCTAACAAAGACATCCACCACTTAGCATTAGGTAGCCGGCAAACACGGCAATATGTCTTACCTTTGTTGTTTTCTGCTCAAAAGATGTCTTCATTGGCATTAAAACGATAAAAACGCTGCTGAAGGTTAATCGATAGGTTAATCCAATGTGTCTGTGTCACTTTGAAATGATTTCTGATAATCCATCAGCAATAAATCTAGTTTTCAGTTTTCAGATTTCAGAGCGTAAGATAGGTTTCGCTTTGGGCAAACTGCGTGCGCATAGCTCTCATTTCTCAATGGTAACGTGTGTGTGTATGTGGAAATTCCCTTTCGATTTTATTGGCTCTAACGGTTCAAAAGAGTCATCAAAATCAACCAGTGGGTTCCAGAGAAACGACAAATACACCCATTTCCACCCAAATGACCCCAGAGGTGGGTTTTTTTTTGCTAAACCTCTCTAAAAAGGTCAAATGTCACCTTTTTTGCATCAATCTTGATACAGGGTACTTATTATATGTTATGGTTTGGATTCCTAAAGCTTTTAGTCTACTATCCCATCATTCAAGGGTGGTTTTCACTATAAATCATGGTTTATTTTTGGAAGGACACTATCATTTACATTTTTTTACTATGTTCAATCTTTCAATCTGAATTGACTTTAAAATAAAAAAAAATCTATATTGATTCTGACTTTTCTACATCCAACTCACAGGTTTATCATTGCTTTGAGAAAAAAGATTATTAATTTACCCCTTTTAGAAGGGAAGTTATTGTCATTTGTTCTGGGAATGTCATTTTCGAGCCTGAGACCTGAAAAACCAACCCAGTCTCACATCTAAACGTATAATAACTACGTTGGTCCACAACTTAGGACGTAGTATTTCTACAAAAACGCCTCTGAAATTGTAGGATCCCTATGTTTTTTTTCACAATTCATTTCCAATGGCTGGCGTCTATGTCACGTGATCTTCAACTTTCTCTCCGCAGAAAAAAACAAAACATGGCCGACCTTCGTTTTATTCTCGGTGGAAAATGCCTATTTTAAGGTTAGTTTGGCCATTAAAATGCGTTTTGATGTCATTTGATGCGAGAAATATGAGTTGTTATTTCAGATTATTTGTGCAGTGGATGTACATGGTCTTTAGTTTGCTAGTTATTACGAAGATTACTTCAGGAAATTGTACACATTCAACGTTTTCATGGTTGCTAAGGTGGTTGCCATGGTCGCTGCTATCGAGTGCAGTTACAACCCTGTCTCCTAAAAATTACGTTCCCACAGAACTAAACTGCATTCTCAATTACGTTTAGCTAGAAACGTATTTTCTTCCACGTTACGTTTGTTATGAACGTATCTCAAATACGTTTATTTTCTACATATCTTCTAGAAACATATTTTCTCCCACGTTACGTTTGTTATGAACGTATCTTAAATACGTTTATATTCTACATATCTTTGCCATTTATTGTCTTGCTTATAATAATGATAATAGTCATTTATAAATATCATTTTAGAGCACACATTTGAAATCGAGAATCGGGCTCGATATATGGTTAAATTAAAATCAGTAGGCGAGGCTCTAATTTCGCCAGCTGTTACTCTAATGAGCGAGGCAGAAAATAATAGTTTTAACATGCCAAAAAGCTGCTGTGTCGTTTATTGCACCTCAAACATTAAAACAAATCCAGAGTTACGTTTTTCTGTACTTCCTCTAAGAAGAAAGGACAGTAAAAGAAGAGCTCTGTGGCTTCAGGCTGGATCGCCGTTCAAATGACAGCGTTGGTTTCCCCAAAAGTGGGCGGGGCTGTAAAGTGACGTAGATTTTACTCTCATCTATTATTCAAAACCATTCTATTTATTCTAACGTAAATTACATGCCAGTGATTTATCTTTTTATTTAGCGATTTGTTTTTGCATGTTTAACTGGGAATGTTTTCATGTTGAACTGGAAGTACGTCACTTCACTTTGTCTTCTTCGTCCCTTTTACGTTCCAGACAATGCATGGCTCAGCGTAACAGACTGAACAGCGACCCCAGGTGTGTCTACATTCGAATTACATCTTCATTACTGAAGGAAAATACTTTACCTAGTGTTTGTTAACTGGGTTTTTTAATGCAGTTGGCTTTTCTTAATGGTTACAATATTGCTATGAGTTATATCTAGGGATGTAACGATACCAAAAACTCACGGTACGATAATATCGCGATAACAAGTCCACGGTACGGTATTTATCGCGATATTTAATAATAAAGGGAAAAAAAATGTAATTTTTTTTGGGAAATTTATTTTGAAATTTTAAAATGTTTTACTTGGATAAATGTTCTTTATTAAATAATAAATCTGATTTGTACAGCATTTTAGTAGGACAAAAACAAATTGACAGTAACAGACTGGAACAAGAAAACCAGTGTTTTTGTACCTACTAGTACTACCAAACAAAGTAGGCATTTTCTTTGTGCCACTGCACCTCACAAATAAACGGAAAATTTAAAAGGAAATTTAATAATCAGACCCCGCAATAAAATAATTCAAGTTTCACTTTAGTTTTTCAAGTAACTCAACTCAAACTCACTAAGTCACTCACTCAGCATCATCAGTTTTTTTTTAGGAATATGAGCATGTCCACATTTCCAGGTAGAAGCTGGGATGTTTGGGCGTTTACAATATCCCCTGCTGTGGAAAAAACTCTCTCGCTTGGTACTGATGTTGCTGGGACAGCAGTGGTCGCGTTAACCAAATATTTTTTTAACAATGACGGAAAAATCTGAAAGCAGTCTGTCATTTTGACAGATTAGAACAAACTCAGAACAGCGCCAAAGTTACCCCGCAGCGAGGCTCTGGTGTTATGCCGTGTTATGCATGCCCTCCAAAAGGAAATGATATAGTTTCCAAACCGTACTTTGCCTTACAGATCATTGAAATGTCTGGGAGTTTTTGCTTTACGCTGTGCGCGCTCCCGCGAGATGCATGCATATCTCGGTGGGCATGCATAACACGATAACACGGCATAACACCGCCCCCCCCCGTTGACAGTTCACGAGCGTGCTCTCTCCCCCCCCCCCCCCCCCCCCCGCGACACATTAGTGGCGAGTTCAGACCCGACGGGTAATAATGGATTATGACGGATATTTTACGATCCTGTCTGTCAAAATGACGGACAGCGAAAAAGTCTAACGCCACCTCAGTGGGACAGAGAGATATGCTTTGGCCATGGGTGACAGCAGTGGGTCAAACTGTGCATTGTCTCTCCACCACTTCAAAAACAATACAGTTTTTGCCAAGAAGGTGAGGCTTATTGACAGGGCGAGATATAAATATACTGTTGGTACTTGTCAATGTCTCTAGGTATGTAAATGTAGCCCTGTAAATACGATGTCTTTTATCTTCATGTTGTAACCTACTTGCTGCCATGTTGGACAGGTCTCTCTTGAAAAAGAGATCGATGATATCAATGGGACCACCTGGTCAAATAAAGGTTTACAAAAAAAAAATTTTTTTTTTTTTTTTAAATCGCGGTAGATTTTGTCAGTCTCACGATGGTATTGGGATTTATTTATCGCGATACCGCGATATTCGGTATATCGTTACATCCCTAGTTATATCTGAAGCAAATTATGATTCTGAAGGATTGTAGTCAATTCCACCCTTCAATGTAGCATAAATGTGAACTCTCATTACAGGAACAATACCGGTAACAGACGTAGGAAAGATCCTCAGCTCGCTGATTGGATGTTTTAGCCGCAATGCACGTTGGGATATGGTGTTAATGCGATATGGTATCCGAAAAAAAATTCAGAGTTTAGGATGGCAGAAGACACTACACTACCCATAATCCCCAGCTATCGTTTGGGACTACAGTCCCGTTGACAAACCCTGTGATTAATCTTCAAGCTCTGGGATTGGATGTTGGAGTGGCAGTGCGCCAAGGTTACGCCGAGCATCAAACAGCTCTTTCAAATGGAACGAAACCACAGCAGACTATCCAAAACTGGACTTGACCGCCCCCCCAGAACTACACATGCTGGCTATTGTGTTTCGCAACATGTTCTATGGCACGTCTCTACTGGGAATTGTAGTTTTAAAAGACGTTTTCGTTTTTCCCAAAATTAGAAGTTGCCAGTATTAAACTGTGTACACCCCTGGAGGTTTAGGCGATAGGAAACAAATTGGTGTGTAAACATTTAAAACATGTAATTAATAAATGGGTGAAAATCGCTTGTGTCCATAATGGGCAGCATTAATATATACCCACATGACAGCTCATTGTTACTTTGTAATTCTACTCCACTACAATTCAGAGGTTAACCAGGTATGTTTACTCCACTACATTTATTTTAGTTACTTTGCAGATTCTGATTAATGATGTGAAATATAAACAACCCTTAAATCAGGCTTTAGTTACACCTGAGTAAAATTCAGGGAAGGTGATTGTCAAGTGCCAACAATCAGGAGAGATATTTGATAGTTGGTGCTTGAGAAGACTAAACATGTATCTGCAGATCCCTATAAAGTATATTCATTACTCGTTATTCTCTACTAATAGTTATTTAAAGACTGTATATAATTGCTATTTTGCACATCCCTTTCAAGATTTCAAGATTTTCTAAGGTTTATTGACATATCATATACACAACTACGGTGTAGTTATGATATCAATGAAAAACTTGGGTCACAGGTTCCTCAACAGTGCATTACAAGACACTATCAATATGTGTGTATACCTCCACCATTAAACTGTCAAATTCTGCACATTTCTTATACTATCTACATACATAAGAGTATAATTAATGTGTATAATATCAGTTAAAATAAGTGCTTCAACATAGTTAACATTGCAGGAAAGAAATATATTAGACGGTAAGTACTTTGTCAGGCTTAATATTTATGTGTAGATAGATACCCCCAAAGCTTTTTTTCTTATTTAAAAGAAGACCTTAACCTAAAGTATTCTTTAATGTGTTAATAAAGGTTAATTAGTTTGTCTGTTTTGCACATCCTCATATTAATATCTTTGTACATCCGGCACTAAACTGTTTTATTGAGATCACTTACAGTATCGTCTTGATTTTTTATATTCTATATTTCTATCATTGACCTTCTACTTTCCCCCTATGAAAGTATGTACTCTTAATATGTTTTTCATCAAATAACATTATTCAACAAAAATAACATTATTCAGCAAAAATAATTCAATAACGTGCTTTAACCACTAGGCGGTGCACACAAGGTACACACAGCATACTAATAATAACTTTGTATTATTAGTGTAGGACACTTATGTATGTATGACATCTGAAGATGTGTAGTTTTATTCATGTTTTCACATAATTTTACAGGATATTGCTATACTATTTCTCATGTTTTTTTTTTTTTTTTTACACATTAATATCTGATTTGTAAAACATCACAGACAGAAAGGTATATCCGTCATTTAATGGTAAGCTATTGAAATTGTGATTCCATAGATGTGTCTCCCATCATCCAAAACCCCTGACTATTCTCTCAACTCAGTATTTACATTCTTATATTCAAAGAAAATCAGTAATATCTTTAAAAAACGTCCTTTTCTATCAGCTGTGCACCGTTATGGTGTAAATATCAACCAATTGGATCAAATATAAAAGTCAGCCGAATTACTATTGATACTGCAAGGAGACTTATTTTGTGAGAAGAAATGTAAGATGTTGTTTAATTGTTGATATATTTATGATCCACGTCACGTATTCAGTTTCGGCGGCAGTTCTTCAAGTTTGTCCAGAAGTCTTCTCATCAGGGCTCTATAAATAAAGAACTACGGCAGATATGTAATATTTAATGCAGCCGAACCGTGTATTACAATGCCGTTATGTGATGACTTCCAAAGAGAAAAGCAAGAACACTCGGAAAAAAGTATTATTATTTTTTTTTAAAAATGTTTTCGGATTTCACATCGCATAAACACCATATCCCAACGTGCATTGCGGCTAAAACATCCAATCAGCGAGCTGAGGATCTTTCCTACGTCTGTTTCCGGTATTGTTCCTGTAATGAGAGTTCACATTTATGCTACATTGAAGGGTGGAATTGACTACACATCTCCAGAAACATCATTTGCTTCAGATATAACTCATAGCAATATTGTAACCATTAAGAAAAGCCAACTGCATTAAAAACCCAGTTAACAAACACTAGGTAAAGTATTTTTCCTTCAGTAATGAAGATGTAATTCCAATGTAGACACACCTGGGGTCGCTGGTCAGTCTGTTACGCTGAGCCATGCATTGTCTGGAACGTAAAAGGGACGAAGAAGACAAAGTGAAGTGACGTACTTCCGGTTCAACATGAAAACATTCCCAGTTAAACATGCAAAAACAAATCGCTAAATAAAAAGATAAATCACTGGCATGTAATTTACGTTAGAATAAATAGAATGGTTTTGAATAATAGATGAGAGTAAAATCTACGTCACTTTACAGCCCCCCCACTTTTGGGGAAACCAACGCTGTCATTTGAACGGCGATCCAGCCTGAAGCCACAGAGCTCTTTTACTGTCCTTTCTTCTTAGAGGAAGTACAGAAACACGTAACTCTGGATTTGTTTTAATGTTTGAGGTGCAATAAACGACACAGCAGCTTTTTGGCATGTTAAAACTATTATTTTCTGCCTCGCTCATGAGAGTAACAGCTGGCGAAATTACAGCCTCGCCTACTGATTTTAATTTAACCATATATCGAGCCCGATTCTCGATTTCAAATGTGTGCTCTAAAATGATATTTATAAATGACTATTATCATTATTATAAGCAAGACAATAAATGGCAAAGATATGTAGAAAATAAACGTATTTAAGATACGTTCATAACAAACGTAACGTGGGAGAAAATATGTTTCTAGAAGATATGTAGAAAATAAACGTATTTGAGATACGTTCATAACAAACGTAACATGGGAGAAAATTGTTTCTAGCTAAACGTAATTGAGAATGCAGTTTAGTTCTGTGGGAATAATTTTTAGGAGACAGGGTTGTAACAGCACTCGATAGCAGCGTCCATGGCAACCACCTTAGCAACCATGAAAACGTTGAATGTGTACAATTTCCTGAAGTAATCTTCGTAATAACTAGCAAACTAAAGACCATGTACATCCACTGCACAAATAATCTGAAATAACAACTCATATTTCTCGCATCAAATGACATCGAAACGCATTTTAATGGCCAAACTAACCTTAAAATAGGCATTTTCCACCGAGAATAAAACGAAGGTCGGCCATGTTTTGTTTTTTTCTGCGGAGAGAAAGTTGAAGATCACGTGACATAGACGCCAGCCATTGGAAATGAATGGTGAAAAAAATCGTAGGGATCCTACAATTTCAGAGGCGTTTTTGTAGAAATACTACGTCCCAAGTTGTGGACCAACGTAGTTATTACACGTTTAGATGTGAGACTGGGTTGCAAAAACAGGATTGGGGCTTAACAGGTTAACGCCCCGTCCACACGTACGCGGTGAAAAAATCTTCCAACGCTTCTGCCCATTCACTTTGAATGGGGTGACGTCACTTCGCCTGACTTTTCCCCAAACTGCATTGTGGGAAGCAGAGCGGCGATTTACAGGCGTTCCAGGATTCAAAAGTTGAACATTGTTCAACTTTTGACGCCTGGAACGCCTGGAAATCTTTGAGGTGGAAGCGTCAGCCAATCAAATCCCGTTTATGCAAATCTGACAGTACAAGCGCTAGCCAATCAAACTGCGTGTAAGCTGGGAGTGACATACCGCAGTTCATTTCTATATTCCTAACAAAATGGAGGAGAAATTAGTTATTGCGGTAGCAAATCACCCGGTTCTTTATGACCAGTCCCTATTTACCTACCGGGATACATACCGGAGGAACCAGGCATGGAGGGAGGTGGCAGAGACAGTGGGTGAAACTGGTAGGTTTTCGCCTGTTTGGGGATTTTATATCCAGTTTACTTCATTTTAACATTGCTAGCAAGCATAGACAGTATATTATATATATAGACAGTTTTTTGCTTTGTATGTTGGGGGCGAGAGATTCATGTGATTGGTTGTTGGTCGCGTTGCTCGCAAAAAATCCCCAAGCTTCAGACACGCCCACCGCCAAGATTTTTTCACCGCGTACGTGTGGACGCTGCGTAAGACATTGCACATGTGTATTCCATGTTGTCCGAAAAGTGTATTTTCTTTAACAGAGTTGGATATGAAAATCCAAAGCATAATAGTGACAGATTTTGGATATGGGCCTGAATAGTCACGGAAATGTGGCTTCAATGTTAAAAAAAAAAAGGTTTGTTAAATGTTTATTCAAATTAATAAGCATGAGACAATGGAAATCAAACAAATATTGCTCTTTGTGTTTTAGGTCCTGGACTTCCACCACCCTCACCAGCTGAGGGAGGGGCTGGACGGCTTCAGCCTGGAGCTGCCCGACCAACCAGAGAATCTGGAGCAGATCCTGGTGGACTGTAGAGACACTCTCAAGTATGGAGTCCGTACAGGTGTGTGTGTGTGTGTGTGTGTGTGTGTGTGTGTGTGTGTGTGTGTGTGTTTGAAAGGTTGGTTCCTCAAAAATATTGATCAGCTCTTGGTCCCCAATGCAAATAAAAGCGAGTATGTGTGTGCGCACATCATAACATCATAAACATGAATATCTTACAAACAGATATGGAACAAATGTAATGTTTTCTTAACCTTGTTATAGTTTCATTCATGACTAATAACAGTATATTTGTTAACTTCTAAGTTTAACTATTTATTATAAGAGAGCAAAATATATATATTCACTTGGCCAAGGACTCCGTCACGTCATAGAAATCACATGCAGCAAAGCTGTAATCTGTAACCACTATTTCCGGAAATAGCCCAGAACCCCGTGCGACAATACATTTTATTACACAGGGCGTTGCCCGTACATTTATGATTGGTTGAGACTAGATGGAGAGTAACCTTGGTTTAGACTTTGGCTCTCTCTTGTTGGTGCACAGACTCAGATAAGGTCTCTTGGCAACACGACCCCAATCAGCATTCGGCCGGCTGGCGAAGTCCCTCCCTACTCTGTCTCTATTCTAGTAATTTGTTTTTGCTAAAGTTTCTACAGAAAAAGTGGAATCTTCATAATGCTGCTTCCTAGCTATGCGTGGGAGTGGAGTTCACCCAAAGCTCAAGGCCGGAGCGATGTCCTGTTTATGAATAACTCTTTGTATTCTTCCAGTGTCTGCTCCTGACCTTGCTACTCTGTATTGCAGGCTAAAACTTTCTTATGTGACTTCGTTTCCTATCCAATCCATCAAACCTTGGGATTGGTGATTTTGTCTATTTATTCCAAAGTCAAAACAACATAAAATGAGCACAATAAACTTATAATGTAATAATAAGAATCAGTCTTTCTAATGTTATATAAAAATAGACTCCACAAATCCCTCCTTTCACACCTTTAAAGGTGTGAATCTAATCTACGTCTATTTTTTTTTTCTTCTGCGTCTCTGGTGTAATTTATGAATCTCTGCTGGTTATAGTCGATATAGCTCACCCCATCCACATTCTTGTTGATTGTGGGACAGAGGAATATTAATTAAAAACCTGCTGATATCTGGTTTCCATCTTTAAACTCATCAGGAGGCACCCTAATGCTGTCTTTAGCTAAAAACTCCCTCCTGGGACCATTTAGTTCTCCTGTCTGTGGGGTGTTCTGCGAGTATGGTTAATTTAAGATGAGTTACAGCCCTTTGATTGTTCAGTAGATATTCTAGTACCATTTCATACTTTCACATGTCAAACACATGCTCTTTCATTTACACTTTTCTCTTTAAACCACATGTATGTCTTTTCTCATCTCAGTAAATTATAAATGGTGTGCTTATTATTTCTAATGTTAATGTTCAGAATCTTAATACTTGGCCTGTGCAAACAAAATAAAACTCCAACATCTTTAGGTGAACTAAATAACATATTTCAATAGCTCTGAATTTCTGACAAGCATCTGTGTTATTCTTAAATCAAATCCTTGAAATCGTATTTATAATATAAATATAATAATGAACTGCTCATGTTTCTGGTAAAGTCACACACTAATGTTATGGATTCAAAAACAACTAAAATCATGATACTGTCAAAGTGAATGATTTCCTGGGTGTGCCTGTCCTGTAAGGTACATCATTCTCTGCTTTGATTGTGTGCAGTATCCCATCAATTGCACCTGGCAATACTGCTTCTAGCTGTCAGCGCTTACATAATATCAAGCTGAAAAAATGAATACAGAATTCCAACATACTGTCATCAAATGTCTTTCTATTATTCATTTAAATTGCCCTTGTGAAACTAGTCTTGAATTAATTGCATAATGACCTAAAAATAAAGTCTATGGCTTTTACTTCTAATTATTTACCAGGCTATAGACAGGATGTTGTCTAAATTAAATTCTGTCTCATTACATTACTATGTTTTAGCTTAACTTAACTGTAATATGTTCTTTCTACATTTCAAACCCCACTTACTCTAATATCTGTTAACATATCCACATTACAAAATTGTTTCATTGTCACAGGTCAACTTATTTGGTATTCCCATTCTGGAATTACATCTCTCGCAGTAGCCCCTTGGCCACTGATTCTGCATCTGTGTTACCTGTTGTAATTCAATCAATATTTAGAAACATGTCAACATTCATCAAACAGTATCTTATGGACATAGAGCAGGTTCATTCTAAAACTATCATTCAATGCTCAGTTTGAACATCTGGGTTGGGGCGGCAGGTTTCTTTCAATCCCTAAATTTAAATTGTGAATTTTACAGCCATGTTGACATAATACATTATACACACACTCGCCCTTTTTACACATGAACCCATGTGTAACAAAATCCTGTATGGGAAGAAAACCTTCAGGTAATCAGTGATTATAGGGACATACCAAACATAATTTACAAATGTACATCCATTATTTTTCCACTGTAAAACACTCCAGTGAAAATAAGTGTTTCTCTCCATCTTTCAGTCCTAAAAGAAACAGAATCTTTTTGCAAACCGCCACCTCCTGTGGGAGTAAAATAGCATCAAGTAGATTAGAAACGGGTCACATGTGCGGTTTCCCATTTTTTTGGAATTTTTAGGAAACCTCTCGTTTCCCACAGAGCCCCAGAATAATGTGTTAATCCAAAAACATGCTTGTTAGTTATTGTTCTAAAATCATGCAGTTACACTGATCACATGCAGACATACATTCACACTCACACTGTCTGGTTGTCAAGTTTGGTCAGGTACACCCCAGAGTAGGGATGGGTATCGTTAAGGTTTTACGGTACTTTTATCAGTTCTTTTGGAGAAAAGAACAATGTAAACTAACTAAACAAATTGTGAACAAAACTAACATTGCTTTTTATTTAAATTAAATACATAATATTTCACATCAAAAGAAACAACAATGTTTTAACAAATCGTATTAAATAATGTGATGACAGAACTGTAAACAGAATAGCTGAAACTTTAACAAAATAAATAACTCAGTTACCTCTAATCATTTACCCATGTTTGTATAATTGAGTTAACTCGTGTGTTGCTGCTAGCATACATAACACCTGACGTGGAAAAGTTACTTGTGGATGGGGCTACAGAGCTACTAGAAAGACAGTCGAAAACGGTGCATTTCTCCGTCTGGATGTGGTGCACTTTTGCTAAATGTTTCGACGAATTTCTCGTGTTACCGCCCTTACATGCTAAACTCTTATTGCACTTTTGGTAACGAGCATTGTCCACATCGAGACGGGTAAAGTTTAACCACAACTCGGAGCGCGTTATCTCCGCCATCTCCTCCATGTGTGTGTGTGTTAATGCGTGTAGCAGCTGTATGGCGGCAAATCTCTGTCATAAATCGCGAGGGCATATGAGATCCACACGAGCACAAGTCAAGCCGCCGCGGACGTATTTTATTTTCGCGAGCACTAAAACGGCACTCGCGCGAGAGCAATATTGAAGCCTGCAGGGGAGAAACATGCAGCCTTGAGCATGTGCAGCATCTACATGAGCTCTCCTTGGTCTCCTGTGCTCTCGCGAGCAATTCCTGCTCTTCTGCTCGTGAAACTCTGGCCTGCTCTCACTCGCGGAGAAATTTTAGGAAGTGGGCGTACCGTGTCCCAGTAACGCCAAATCTAATTGGTTATACCCCTCCTCCTTTTTTAGAATTGTTTGAATACTTTTGAAAAATATGTATAAAAATGTATTATCTAAAAAACTCAATCCATTTAGGTCCGTGTACGTTTTGTCAGTTTGATTTTTCGTTTAAACCAAAAGCCAAAAAAAATCAAACTGACAAAACGTACACGGACCCATTTATAAGTAAGGACGGCTCTTGTGGAATAACCACAGAATACAAAAGCATGCCTTTAATTAAAACAATCATTAGTAAAGTAAAGTAACTTACGTGAGACGTTTCCACAGCCATATTTCATCACGTCGGAGAGGGACAAAAAGTACTTCTTGGTTTAAATCTAGACAAGGGCCAATCATAAAAGAGGAGGGGTGTAACCAATTAGATGTGGCGTTACTGGGACACGGTACGCCCATTTCCTAAAATTTCTCCGCGAGTGAGAGCAGGCCAGAGTTTCACGAGCAGAAGAGCAGGAATTGCTCGCGAGAGCGCAGGAGACCAAGGAGAGCTCATGTAGATGCTGCACATGCTCAAGGCTGCATGTTTCTCCCCTGCAGGCTTCAATATTGCTCTCTCGCGAGTGCCGTTTTAGTGCTCGCGAAAATAATATACGTCCGCGGCTGCTTGACTTGTGCTCGCGTGGATCTCATATGCCCTCGCGATTTATGACAGAGATTTGCCGCCACACGCAGCTGCGTGTGTAAACTGCCCCGCCCCCTGCAATATAATGTTTGTGTAGCAATAATACATATGACATATTTTTTTAGATGTCTCCAGTACCGATAAAAAGACCGATAACGTCGGAGCTTAACGGTACCACGGTCTTTAATAATTCAGCCCCGGGGCCCGTTTAATACCGGGGCTCGGTACCCATCCCTACCCCAGAGTCAGTCATTGAAAGTGCTTTTCTCAAGTAACACTGTCAGTCAGGGTCAAAGGTCATTTCTTCTCAGTCTTTTGGCCATGTGTCGTGCTCTGCAGACTTTGATATTTCAGCATAGGCAGGTATTCTTTGTCTACAAAAATCTGTCATATATGGAGCGCCATCATTTATTAATTCACGATTTCAACTATAATTTCCAAGATGGCTCTAACTTTTCATTGGGACAGCTGCTTCCCACATTTCCTGAAATTTGGTAGCCAAACATTTCACTTCCTTATAGTTATACTACTGCAGTTTATTAACACCAATCTATATTAAAATGTCTAATAGATCTACTTCAGAAACTTGTGCACGTAATTATTTTCTTGACTCAAAACATTATTAGGATCTGCGAAGCTCTGCCATGTAATTCATAATTCTTTATATTCATTTATCTTCAATTCTGGTCCAGTTAAATAAAAATGTTTAACCTGTTTAGCAGTGTGTGGAACCATGGGTGTCTGGACATGTAACAATTACTCCTTCCTTTATCAAGGATTTAAAAACAGAAGTAATTTCATCAATGGTTTGTGGTTGAATTTAGGAGTTATCACTTATAGCAGGTATATTTTTATAAATGACATCTCTAAATTTCAGGTCATCACTGATTAAATGAATGTCCATTGGAAGGTGGTGACGCTTGTCTTTTAAACTCATAATCTGGTGCAGTGCGCTCCCTGTGAAGCTGCAAGTAAGATTTTTTTTTTTAAAACAACGGCAGGATGGGTTGAGTGACCCATTCTCCCTATTGGTTGTCAATAATATGCACCTTTACAATGGGTGATCCAAGGCCCCACATTTCTTCGAATTATATTGCTTATTCAAAATAAAATGTTGCTTTTTTTAATTTTTATTTTAAACTCTAGATCTTGGACTACAAACAACAGTTATTTACACATTTAAAGTTCTCCTATAGTAATAACTATGCTACAATGGTGAAATCAATACTTCAGATTGAGATACTATATTTGGCTTGGTACTAGCTTTCCCTTTAACATTATCCATACAAATAAAGATTTGTCTGATCTCATAAAGTGGTTACTAAAACTCTCCCTTTAAACTGTAGATCAATACTGTAACAAATTAAAACACCACCAAATTCACACATGAATAAAAAACTCTAAAATAATAATTTGTCCTCATGATGAAAAGATTGAAGAATATTTTCTACTCTGTACTCCTAACTCCAAAACACCCACTGCTTAAAGTGTAGTGAATATTTCCATCATGTCTCTCCCCCTTCAGTACCTTCAGTGTGTTTAGGTTTATTTTTTTATTCCTCTTTACTGCTATTTTTGTGTGTGGGAAGATGGCGCCTGTGTCGGCTCGCCGCTCCCTTAGCTCTCTGCCTTTAGCTATCCTGCTTTTGTTTTATGTATGTCAGAATGTCTCTGCTCTGCTCGTCTACGATCGCCAAGCTCTCCTCCACCTCAGACCCTCATTGGAGTTTATACTGCTGCCCAAACCTACATCTGGCAACCATAAATCGTCCCCCCCCCCTCTACTGTCGGATATTCCTACCTACCTGCGCCGGTTGCCCTGCATCCTGCCTCGCCGAAAGCGCTTTAGAAGACGGGGAAAGCGTGGTGGTGCACTGGTCCATCAAAAAGCATACCTGACGGCTTCTTCTGGGACATATCCACGCATCAGATGTCATGGCCCTCCCGCTGCACGCCATGTGAGGGATCGATGGATTCGCCCTGTCTTTCCGGAGCTATGGCCTCTGCTGGGCCCGCTGACAGCTCCTCCTGCCCGACTGACTGCTCCCAGCCCGCGCGGCGTTCAACACGCACATCTTCGTCAGCTGAGACGCACTACACCTTCGGCCAGCCCGGAGAGAAAACTTTGCATGGCTCTAAATGCTAGGTCGATGGCAAACAAATGTTCCTGTTAAATGACTTCTTCATCTCTCGTGAACTGGATTTGATGTTTCTGATGGAGACCTGGGTCCACGCTGGCGAGTATACACCGTTCTCTGAACTTCTTCCTCCCGACTGTACATTCTTCAGCTCCCCCCGTACCACCGGCCATGGTGGGGCATAGCATCAGTGTTTAGAGCTAGCCTCCAATGCCGATTGCTTCACACTGTAACTAGCTACGCTAGCTTTGAGTTGCAGCTTTTTGAACTGAACCCGGCCTCGCCTGTGCTCTGCACAGTCGTGTATCGTCCGCCAAAGTGCAATAAGGATTTCATAAATGACTTTTCTGACTTTCTGTCCGGGATCATGGTGAAATATGATCGTGTTTTAATTTCCGGAGACTTCAATGTCCATGTGTGCTGCGAGTCCAAACCTCTGGTTAGGGACTTTTTAAATCTCCTTGATTCTTTCGGTCTCGTTCAGTCCGTGGCTGGCCCAACACACGAAAAAGGACACACTTTGGACTTAGTATTATCGTTTGGACTGTCTGTCTCTGTGGCTGAAATCTGTGCAGCAACGCGTATCTCAGACCATTTACCGGTTCTGTTTACAACTTCGATCCCATCCGCAGGAGTCGAGTCACGTGCCCCTGCGCGTCGTCTGCGTTCGATTAACCCCTTGATTGCCTCACAGTTTTCCGATGTTTTTAATGCTTCCCTGATCTATAAATTAGAGGTGAACTGTGCTCTTAGTGCTGATGAGCTGATCTCCATGTTTGACTCGACATGTACACTAATATTGGATTCTGTTGCTCCTTTTACGCTTAGACGCACCAAAGTTCTCTCAGAGCCGTGGCTCAATGACTGTACTCGTGCTCTCAGACGCGCTTGCAGGCGTGCAGAGAGAAAATGGAAAAAGGATAAACTCCATGTCTCCCTAGAAATCCTTCGTGCTTGCCTTTCCGACTACCAGACGGCTGTCAAAGCAGCCAAAACAGAGCACATTTCTCTGTTCCAAAAACAGCCATAAACCTCAGGTTCTTTTTAATGTCCTTAACTTTATCATTAATCCCTGTGATGTTTCTTCTATTGTGCCATCGACTACTCTCTGTGATAAGTTTCTTAAATTTTTTATCGAAAAAGTATCTGCGCTTAGGCTAGCCCACACTAGTGCTACCCCAGATCCTGCTCCCTCTCTGTGCCCTGCTGTCCTCGACCACTTTGAGCCTGTATCCCTCTCTTCTCTCTCGGATGTAGTCAAGCACCTGCGGCCGACAAACTGTACCTCAGACAGCATTCCCTCTCGCCTTCTCAGAGATGTTTTTTCGAATCAGTTGGAGCAAGTATTATATTACTTATAAACACCTCTCTTAGCTCAGGATGTGTCCCAGCTGCTTTCAAACATGCCGTGGTCAAGCCACTACTTAAAAAGAAAAATCTCGACCCCTCCATTCTCGCAAATTTTAGGCCCATCTCCCAGCTACCTTTTTTATCTAAAGCCCTGGAGCGAGTAGTCTATGTCCAGCTGCACTTTTTGTTAACCATGCTCGGCATTCATGAAAAGTTTCAGTCTGGCTTCAAACCTATGCACAGCACTGAAACAGCCCTTTTAAGAGTTTTTAATGATCTGCTCCTAGCCGCCGACTCAGGTAGCCCAGCTGTCCTGGTGCTGTTAGACCTGACAGCTGCCTTTGACACTGTGGACCATAGCATCCTGTTGTCACGGCTTGAACAGTCCGCAGGCATCACAGGCTCTGCCGGTTGCATGGTTCAGGTCCTACCTGACAGACCGTAGCTTCTCAGTGCAGTTAGGTGCCTTCTCCTCTGCCAAAGCCCCTCTTACCTGTGGGGTTCCCCAAGGCTCTATTCTGGGCCCCATCCTTTTTCTACTGTACATACTGCCCCTAGGTTCAATTCTCACAAAACACAACATCCCCTTCCATTTTTACGCCGATGATGTACAGATCTATCTGCCTCTCAAAGCAAATGTCAAACACTTTTAAAGGTCCCATGTCATGGCCATTTCTACTGATCATATTTCCATTGTTGAGGTCTACTAGAATAGATTTAAATTGTGCAATTTTACAAAATCACATTGGTTTCTCATACAGCATCTCTGTATAGTATGTGTATTCACTCTCTGTCCTAAACGGCTTGTTGGAGCTCCTGACCCCCCCTCCCTGTGAGCCCATTGTGCTCTGATTGGTCGGGACGTTGCGAGGCTCGTTGCTGCTGCGAGCTGCTGCGAGGAGTGGACAGGTTTCCGGGTCGGCGGTACAGCGAGACACAGCGAAACTCATCCTGAGCACACACAAACACTCACAGCCGAAGTAAAAACAATAAGTGTGGCTTGATATTGAGTAAGAAAAAGGTTTATAACGCTGTGAGCATGGGTCTGCGATCCCAACTCGTCTATTACCAGCGTTCAGGGAGCTCTATGCAAGTCAATGGGGACTCCCTGTTAGTTAGCCAAGGGATCCTGGTGTGTGAGGTGCTCCGCGGATTGGTCCATTTGAGCCAATCCGGTCATTTGTTGTTGATTTGGGTGTTCACACGTCACAGAACCCAGGAAGCAAACAATGGAAAATGAGAAATCTCCAACGAGGCGTTTTGGGGCAGCATAGACAGGTCTTTTCTGTGTTAGAGTTTTACTCGCTACAGGGTGTACTTTGAGGGTTTTTGACTCTGCAGACGGTTTACATGCAGAAAAAGCTACATAACACAAGGGGACGGGTAATAACCGGAAAAGCATGACATGGGCCCTTTAAGGTC
Source organism: Dissostichus eleginoides (assembly GCA_031216635.1). Classification (NCBI taxonomy): domain Eukaryota; kingdom Metazoa; phylum Chordata; class Actinopteri; order Perciformes; family Nototheniidae; genus Dissostichus; species Dissostichus eleginoides. The sequence goes on from CM062276.1 coordinate 33,868,746, forward strand.
GGCTGACCAGCTGCTGCTGGTAGTGCCCAAGTCCAGGCTAAAAACCCGAGGTCACCGAGCCTTCGCAGCAGTTCGGCCCAGACCCTAGGGGTTTTTAAATCAACACTAAAGACTCACTTCTTCTCGCTGGCCCTCTAGTCAGAGCGGAGCACGACTCATGACATTTCCCTGTGTTTGATTTTTATATTTGCTGTTGTAATTTATTGTCTTCTGTTTGCGATCGCAGTAATGTGTTTTTTATTTGCATGTACAGCACTTTGGCTCGACCAAAAATTGTTTTTAAAATCTGCTATATAAATAAAATCTGATTTGATTTGATTTTTAATTTACCAATTGATTAATTCATGGGTAATAAAACTTTTTATCTTTACTTATTTATCAAGCCAATTCAATTTCTTTAAATTTGGTCCTTTTTATGTGCGTTTGTGAATAAGTGTGTTTATGTGCAAACTCACTCATTATCTCGAGCCGTGACCCCGGCCTCCTCACATTCTGCTCGACCAACTCCTCTGATTCTGACTTCTCCCCAGTCCATCAGCTCTTGAATCCATCCGCTGTAACTCTTTTAGGCAGCCATTTGCCAGTTACATCTGCAGCCCCCATCATGCCACTGTTCTTGTACTGCTTTGCATTTCATCTCCTCCTTTACAGTCATGTCCCTCATTTTGCTCTTGTGCCAAATCTCGTGGCTCAGCTTGGAACTGCGTGCCCTATCAGAGGGACTGATGAGAGTAGATCTTTGCCTGTCAGCATGCTGTTTGGCTCTGGCTGACACAGGTGGAGATTGTTCTTTGGCGGCTATCCTAGTTAGCGTTAGTTTAGCTTGCTAACGCTGATGTCGGTATGCTGGGCTGGTGTAATGCGTAGGCTACTATTAATCACTGCTGTGTGTGTAATGTCAATTTGCAGAAAATGAAGAGAAAGTCAACAGACATCTCTTCTTATTTTAAGAAGAAGATGAGTAAATGAGAGACAGAGCTGGCAGGGGAGCAGCAGCATAGGGCTAGTGAGGAGGAGGAGGAGGAGGAGGAGGAGGAGGAGGAGGAAGAGGAAGAGAAGGAAGAAGAGGAGAAAGATGAGGGAGAGGAACATTTTGTGCCTTATAATAAAGGAACTTATTTAAATTAAGCTGTATTTGTCTTTTTAAAAGGAAAGAACAACTAGCATATATAAAAAACAAAACAATAAATCACCTAACACATGTATATATAACACAAAACAAGGTTCTTGTTCTTGTCAAATATTGTTTGAAGTAAAATGTTAACTATCCGTATTATATTCACTTCAGATGAATAGTATCAGAAAATGTAAAATAAGAAACCAAAGTATATCAGTAGGTGATTCTCTTTGCCATTGTTTTCATCTAGTCTATACTTTTACAACAATTAAATTCTTGGTTTTGGTGGGCCACCCCAAGATTTTCAGTGGCCCCATTTGGCCACCCCTATGAAACATTTCTTGAGGCGCCACTGCTTGTTAGACACTTTTATCCAAAGCAACTTACATACTCAATACTGTGGGCAATCCCCCACAGGAGCAATTTGGGGTGAAGTGTATGCCCAGGGACACAACAACATGCTGACCGCAGTGGGGTTTGTGCTCCCCTGATCCGAACACCAACGCACTATTCCACTGCGCCACAGCCCCCCTTGTAAAAAGTCTTAGTCTTTTAGCAACCAAATGCTATATTTTCTGTCAATCTGTCCTAAATTTTCCCTGCCACCATTTTTAGGATATTATAGTAAGTTCATAGGAAGGAATGAGACAATTAAGGAGCCGTCACTGACTTATCATAAACACCCTTTTCAACCTATGCCGTCCCGGACGGGCGCTCCCAGAAAGTCTTCACTTACTATAAATATCTTACTTGAAATCCAATCACTTGCCCTATTCTTTGTTTTCCCCAAACCACAGCCTCCACACGGCGGTGGAGCCTCACGGCGGAGGATTTAAACTATTTTCTGATAGGGTCCCTGACTCCTACTTATTTTTAAACACTTCGATAGGGTCCCCGACTCCTACGTATTTTAAACACTTCTATAGGGTCCCCGACTCCTATTTTTAACACTTTGATAGGGTCACCGACTCCTACGTATTTTAAACACTTCTATAGGGTCCCCGACTCCTATTTTTAACACTTTGATAGGTACGGTGGCCCTGAAGTGCAAGTCAAAACAGCATTTCAGGAAACACCACAGCATTTCAGGAAACACCACAGCATTTCACAAAACACCACAGCATTTCACAAACACCACTGCATTTCACAAAACACCACAGCATTTGAGAAAACACCACAGCATTTCACAAAACACCACAGCATTTCACAAAACACCACAGCATTTCAGAAAACACCACAGCATTTCAGAAAACACCACAGCATTTCAATTTATACGGAAAGGGTATTCCTTTAGGGAGAAAACTTATTGTTTGTGATTGGACAGAGCCACATGTCCCGAAACATCAGCCGTTAGCTGTTAGCACAGAGCTCACAGCTCCTCATATCTGTTCAGAAACTGGACAAAAGTTAAACATGTACAAACCACAGACTGTCTGTGTCATGGTGAATACAGTCGCTGCTTTATTTATGTCTGTATGCCGTTGTTGTGAGTTTGGACGGAGCAGCTACAGGTTAGTTTATCCTGATAGATCCAATCTCCATTCAGAAAACACGCATTTTAAAAGCTTTTCGCCTGCTGTCTTGTCTGCACACTAGTCACAGCATTAATTCATGGTTTTTACTAACCGGTATCAGTATGTTGTTACTTCGGCATCATTTTGAAACGTGTATTACAATCAAATCACGGTAAAATATGTTCATTTTGTTGTAGTAAAGTATTTGCCAAAGTATTTGCATGGATATAAGCCCCGCCCCCTCTCCAGCGCGTCTTGTTTGAATGACAGGAGGGGTGAAACCTGAAACTCGAGCGATTAGAGCAGGGGTGGGGAACCTTTTTCCTCTCAAGGGCCATTTCAATTTTTTCAACATCCTCCGAGGGCCGTACAAATGATTGACCTCTGCTTCAAAATACTAAAATCACAGCCCTTCATTTGACCTTTCTTTCATGCTGTGCAAAGAAAAAGCAACCTCTTAATCCAGATATCTTACCATGACTCGCGCATGCATGCATGTGCACGGTTGTGGCATGACCACCAAAACAGAAAGATATGGACACAAGATGTGTGCAAATGTATTTAGTTTCCTATTCATGTGGACATGATTTAAGTGGGGGGGGACCTCACCTCCTCTAGGGGGGTCCGGGGGGCATGCTCCCCCGGGAAGATTTTTTTTTAAATGTTGAAGTTAAAAGCATCAATCTGGTGCACTTTCAACATCCATATGAAACAGAACTGTAAGCAGATTTCTTTTTCTTTATGGATATTTTACAAATCACTCCCCTTTCAAACTGTATTCTTGTTTATTAATAACAACTTTTTTTTACTGTCATATAGTATTTTATACCTGTTTACTTTATTCTCTTATTTTTTTATAACTATAATGATCATATAAAGATGTGCCTTTACCTCACTGGTTGGAGAAAAAGCTTCTTGTATTCGTTAGCATAGCTAGCTAACCAGATGCTAATAACAACAAAGTTATTGACTGTATGATCCAACCCACTCTCTTCAGTCTGCGTACAAATCACACGACTTTACACATTGGAAATGCGTGCAATAGATACTAGGGATGTAACGATATACCGAATATCGCGGTATCGCGCTAAATAAACGTCCAAATACCATCGTTAGACTGACAAAATCTACCGCGATTTAAAAAAAAAAAAAAATCTTCACCTTCTTGGCAAAAACTGTATTGTTTTTGAAGTGGTGGAGAGACAATGCACAGTTTGACCCACTGCTGTCACCCATGGCCAAAGCATATCTCTCTGTCCCACTGAGGTGGCGTTAGACTTTTTAGCTGTCCGTCATTTTGACAGACAGGATCGTAAAATATCCGTCATAATCCATTATTACCCGTCGGGTCTGAACTCGCCACTAATGTGTCGCGGGGGGGGGGGGGGAGAGAGAGCACGCTCGTGAACTGTCAACGGGGGGGGGCGGTGTTATGCCGTGTTATCGTGTTATGCATGCCCACCGAGATATGCATGCATCTCGCGGGAGCGCGCACAGCGTAAAGCAAAAACTCCCAGACATTTCAATGATCTGTAAGGCAAAGTACGGTTTGGAAACTATATCATTTCCTTTTGGAGGGCATGCATAACACGGCATAACACCAGAGCCTCGCTGCGGGGAAACTTTGGCACAGTTCTGAGTTTGTTCTAATCTGTCAAAATGACAGACTGCTTTCAGATTTTTCCGTCATTGTTAAAAAAATATTTGGTTAACGCGACCACTGCTGTCCCAGCAACATCAGTACCAAGCGAGAGAGTTTTTTCCACAGCAGGGGATATTGTAAACGCCCAAACATCCCAGCTTCTACCTGGAAATGTGGACATGCTCATATTCCTAAAAACCTGTCTGATGATGCTGAGTGAGTGACTTAGTGAGTTTGAGTTGAGTTACTTGAAAAACTAAAGTGAAACTTGATTTATTTTATTGCGGGGTCTGATTATTAAATTTCCTTTTAAATTTTCCGTTTATTTGTGAGGTGCAGTGGCACAAAGAAAATGCCTACTTTGTTTGGTAGTACTAGTAGGTACAAAAACACTGGTTTTCTTGATCCAGTCTGTTACTGTCAATTTGTTTTTGTCCTACTAAAATGCTGTACAAATCAGATTTATTATTTAATAAAGAACATTTATCCAAGTAAAACATTTTGAAATTTCCAAATAAATTTCCCAAAAAAAATTTACATTTTTTTTCCCTTTATTATTAAATATCGCGATAAATACCGTACCGTGGACCTGTTATCGCGATATTATCGTACCGTGAGTTTTTGGTATCGTTACATCCCTAATAGATACGCAGAAGTCCGATTATATGATACGCTAACCATTCCCATTGAGATCTGAGGCCGAGTTTTGCGTGCATATTATACGCCACGTTTCATGCCTGCAGCACTTGTTTTTGTCCGGTCGGGTCTTGGTGGACCGGAAGCTGTGTGGTTCATAAAAACATGTTCTTACTCAATACCAAGCCACGATTATTGTTTTTATTTTAAATCGTATAATGTAGGACTTTTTTTGCCGTCTGTGAGGAAAAGAAATAGGGCTCAGAGCTTCAGAATAATGAAATCTGTATTTTCTATCGCTTCTAATTTGTTATTCTTTTCTAAATAACACACCGTTATTTACTCAACAATAACACACAATTATCCTTGTTTTTATTTATTCGTTTAATTCTATAATCTTGGGCTTTTTAGCGTTTAGCGTAAATAAAGTCACCGGAAACAGACGTAGGCCTATAAGGGACATTTTGAGAATCATTGCGATACACGCGACAACCACAACCCACTGAACTGATTACCCAAGATCCTTAGCCACAATGCACTTTGGGATATGGTGTTAATGCGATATGATATCCGAAAAACATTTCAGAGTTTAGGATGGCCGAAGACACTACACTACCCATAATCCTCAGCTATTCGTTTGGGACTACAGTCCCGTTGCTTGACAAACCCGTGATTCATCTTCAAGCTCTGGGATTGGATGTTGGAGTGGCAGTGCGCCAAGGTTACGCCGAGCGTCAAACAGCTCTTTGAAATGGAACTAAACCACGGCAGACTATCGAAACTGGACTCGAACCCCCCCAGAACTACACATGCTGGCTATTGTGTTTCGCACATGGGTTTCGCAACATGTTCTATAGCGGTCTCTACTGGGAATTGTAGTTTTAAAAGACGTTTTCGTTTTTCCCACAATTAGAAGTTGCCAGTATTAAACTGTGTACATCCCTGGAGGTTTAGGCGATAGGAAACACATTGGTGTGTACATTTAAAACATGTAATTAATAAATGGGTGAAAATCGCTTGTGTCCATAATGGGCAGCATTAATATATACCCACATGACAGCTCATTGTTACTTTGTAATTCTACTCCACTACAATTCAGAGGTTAACCTGGTATTTTTACTCCACTACATTTATTTTAGTTACTTTGCAGATTCTGATTAATGATGTGAAATAAAACAACCCTTAAAGCAGACTTTAGTTACACCTGAACTATGTTGAAGTTATGCAATGAATGAAAAACTTGGGTCACAGCTTCCTCAACAGTGCATTACAAGACATCTATCAATATGTGTGTATACCTCCACCATTAAACTGTCAAATTCTGCACATTTCTTATACTACACATACATAAGAGTATAATTAATGTGTATAATATCAGTTAAAATAAGTGCTTCAACATAGGCAGGAAAGCAATATATTAGACGTTAAGTACTTTGTCAGGCTTAATATTTATGTGTAGATATCCCAAAAGCTTTTTTCTTATTTAAAAGAAGACCTTAACCTAAAGTATTCTTTAATGTTTAAATAAAGGTTAATTAGTTTGTCTGTTTTGCACATCCTCTATTAATATCTTTGTACATCCGGCACTAAACTTTATTGTAGAGATCACTTACAGTATCTTCTTGATTTTTTATATTCTATATTTCTATCATTGACCTTCTACTTTCCCCCTATGAAAGTATGTACTCTTAATATTTTTTTCATCAAATAACATTATTCAACAAAAATAACATTATTCAACAAAAATAATTCAATAACGTGCTTTAACCACTAGGCGGTGCACACAAGGTACACACAGCATACTAATAATAACTTTGTATTATTAGTGTAGGACACTTATGTATGTATAACATCTGAAGATGTGTAGTTTTATTCATGTTTTCACAATTTTACAGGATATTGCTATACTATTTCTCATGTTTTACTTCTACACATTAATATCTGATTTGTAAAACATCACAGACAGAAAGGTATATCTGTCATTTAATGGTAAGCTATTGAAATTGTGATTCCATAGATGTGTCTCCCATCACCCAAAAACCCCTGACTATTCTCTCAACTCAGTATTTACATTCTTATATTCAAAGAAAATCAGTAATATCTTTAAAAACTACAAGTCCTTTTATATCAGCTGTGCACCGTTATGGTGTAAATATAACCTATCTACCAATTGGATCAAATATAAAAGTCAGCCGAATTAGTGTTGATACTGCAAGGAGACGTATTGTGTGAAAGAAATGGAAGATGTTGTTTAATTGCTGATATATTTATGATCCACGTCACATATTCAGTTTCGGCGGCATTTCTTCCAGTTTGTCTAGAAGTCTTCTAATCAGGGCTCTATAAATAAAGAACTACGGCAGATGTGTAATATTTAATGCAGCCGAACCGTGTATTACAATGCCGTTATGTGATGACTTCCAAAGAGAAAAGCAAGCACACTCGGAATAAAGTATTATTTTCTTTTTTTAAATGTTTTTCGGATTTCATATCGCATTAACACCATATCCCAGCGTGCATTGCGGCTAAACAATCCAATCACCGAGCTTCTAGCTGAGGATCTTGGGTAATCAGTTCAGTGGGTTTGTGGTGTATCGCAATGATGCTCGAAATGTCCCTTATAGGCCTACGTCTGTTTCCGGTGACTTTATTTTGAAATTCAGTTCCTGAGGAACGGCTAAAAAGCCTGAGATTATAGAATTAAACGAATAAATAAAAACAAGGATAATTGTGTGTTATTGTTGAGTAAATAACGGTGTGTTATTTAGAAAAGAATAACAAATTAGAAGGAAAAAAAGATACATATTTTATTATTCTGAAGCTCTGAGCCCTATTTCTTTTCCTCACAGACGGCAAAAAAAGTCCGACATTATACGATTTAAAATAAAAACAATAATCGTGGCTTGGTATTGAGTAAGAACATGTTTTATGAACCACACAGCTTCCGGTCTACCAAGACCCGACCGGACAAAAACAAGTGCTGCAGGCAAGAAACGTGGCGTATAATATGCACGCAAAACTCGGCCTCAGATCTCAATGGGAATGGTTAGCGTATCATATGCACGCAAAATCGGACTTCTGCGTATCTATTGCACGCATTTCCAATGTGTAAAGTCATGTCATTTGTACGCAGACTGAAGAGAGTGGGTTGGTATGATCAGTATGACAGATGAACAGATCGCCACTGGGCTTACAACTAAGACACAGCCACGCAAAAACTGCGGCATGTGTACGGCCCCTTATGGGTACTGTAATTTTTGGAAGTGCCGTTTGGATGTGACGTTCTGGTGCTCTCATATACCACGTGATGACACGTTAGGCTCGTGTTGTGTTCAAGGACACTTTTAAACAGCAACGTGTACTGGAAATAAGACTTTCATTGCCGTGTCATTTCATCACTTCCTCTTCAAGTCATGGAAAAACTCTAAGAAAGACTTGTGTATGCGTGTGAACATATTTTTATTTGGCAGCACTCCAAGAGAAGATATTATGATATTGGCATCAAACTGAGAAATCAAATATGGGTTATTCATCTTGTACAAACATTCCTTATTCAGGACAACAGTCACCTGAGGCACTGCCATACACAAGTGGCTCTTTGTTTCTTCATATATATATTTACTATAGCTTTGCTCTAACAAACTCTCTTGTGCAATATTGTGCAATACTTTTGAGTAAATGTGGAAAGAAATCCAAAACGGACATGCAGTTGCAGGGGAGCTTGTGAATTGACTCCAAATGTCACTAAAGTCTTATTTAAGTGTTGAATATAATTCTAGTTTTTAATAAAATTGTGCAAATTAACTACATTTAAAAAATGCAATGTAGTGGTAGAAGTACACGATGTAACTCAAAATTGTTCCTAAGTACAGTAATTGAGTAAATGTACTTAGTTAGTTTACATCACTGCTTAAACTTAAAATCTCTGTGAAATGACTGTGCGAGCAGTAAGGGTTCACATTTGACTTTTTGTTTTATCTTTATTGCTATACTTTAAGTATGCCGAGTTGAAAAGATCGAACAAAACATCAGTGCAGTTGCACCACTCTTAATCATTCTTTTATTACTTTTTTTTCAGGTCATCCCCGTTTCTTCAACCAGCTGTCTTCAGGTCTGGATGTGATTGGTGTAGCAGGAGAGTGGTTAACCTCGGCAGCCAACACCAACATGTAAGATCTCAACAATAAAAGTTTACTCAAGGACTCTACCTTACGCACTTGTTTTTTACTTGAGAATTGTATGTTTACTTCTTCTTCTCGAATTCAAGTATTTATACTTATTAGATGTATTATGTCAACAGACTTCACAAAACTTTTACCATTCATGTTGACGACCCGACCTGCAAATATGCCTCTGAATTTATGGAAACCCTTCACTGCTGCACTTCTCTCAACACATCAACTTCCCAACACACAGCCGTGGTCACATCCTGGACTTGGTCTGCTCCACTGGTCTCACCATCCATCATCTGTCCAGCCTCAATCTCCACATCTCTGATCACCTGGCCATCATCATGGACATCAACATCCCCATCCCCATCCCCACCCAAAAGCAAAAATGCACAATAACCTACAAAAATCTCAAATCCATCTCACCTTCAGCAATCACTGCCTCCATTACCTGCAAGATGTCTGTCTCCCCCCCCCCCCACTTTCTGAAAACCCATCTGAACTTGTGGTCTATTATAACAGCACCCACTCCTTCTGTCTCAATGAACTGGCTCCCACAAAAACTAAAAATGTCTCTTTCATACACTCCGCCCACACTGGTATACCCCCGAACTCCGCCAAATGAAATCAAGGAAACGTGGAACGCCAACACAAGAAAACCACACTAACAGTCCATCTACAAATCTACAAAGACTATCTCCAGCAGTACAGTAACGCACTCAAAGCAGCCCGGTCTAATTACTACTCACACCAGTGGCATTTTCTCCCGGAGGCCAAGGGAAGCCAGGCTTCCCCTGTTTTTTCGGATTGTAGTTATAATTTAAATAAAAACACTTTGTTTTGTTTCGGTAATTCTCCTTTGCTGTGTGTTGCTACCGGCCCGTCTCTCCCCCATTCGCATTGAGTATTTTACAAAGAGTGAAACAAACAGCGTCCCTCTAGATGTTATGGTGAAACAGTAGATTGCATTCACTGTTGCGAGAGGAGGCCAGCCGAATCTAGCTTCCCTTGGTGAAAAAAAATGGAGGGATTGACCAATCAGATGAGGCCCGCGTGATGCCCCTGCCAACCTGTGTGATTGGTCAGGGGCATGCCAAGGGAAGCTAGCCGCCTCTAGCTTCCCTTGAAGGGAGGGGCTGGAGGGGCCCAGCCGGCTGGCGGCTGGCGATTTGATTGGTCGAATCAAATCGCATCAACAGTACGTACGTGCTGTACGTAATACTGTAACTGTCATCAACGCCATTAGAAAAAATTATCAAGCAAATGAAGCATTATGGAGGGTGGAGATTTGGCGTACTTAATCATAAATAACTTTACTAAACTTCCGCTACAGCAGCAACTAAAAATTAAATCAGATGACAGGCCAATGCCCACACTCGAGCTGTGTACACAGAGGAAAAAGGGAGCGAATCGGACGTTCAATAAGGACAATTATGTCCGTACGGAGTGGCTAACTGGAAGCGCTAAACTTCAGCGTCTATTTTGCTGGCCATGTCTTCTTTTTGACAAGGATTCGTGCTCCCTGAACAATCCTTGGGCAACTTCAGGATTCATCGACCTTGCTAACCTGTCACGGGCAATTGAGAGGCACGGTAAATCCAAAAATCACATTGATTGTGCTGTGAAATTGAAGCTTTTTGGACGCGTCAGGATTGACAAGGCTCTGGATTTAGCAAGAACCATTAGCACAAAGAAGCACAATGAACAAGTAAAAAAGAACCGGGATATTCTGAGGAAACTCATCATTGCTGCCCTGTACCTTGCACGTCAAGAACAAGCATTCAGGGGACACAATGAGGCCGCTGGCAGCTCTAACAGAGGCAATTTCGTAGAGCTGGTACGTGCATTTGCAGAGTTTGACACTGCACTTGCGGAGCACTTGGGATCGTCAACAGTCTTCAGCGGTATGTCAAACACCATACAAAATGACATAATTGACAGCATAGCTCGTTCTATCCAGGATGAGACTGATAGAAAGAAATACACATTTCTCCTTTCATTGCTGTACAAGTGGATGACACATCAGACATTTCCAATAAGTGCCAACTCACTGTAATCATCAGATATGTGAATGAAAAAGGCAGTGTGTGTGAACGTTTTCTCGGCTTTTTCGATGTCAGCTTAAGGTCTCTACACACCAACCTGAGACCAAAGAACGCGTACCGAAGGCGTCCCGACTTTTACGTCAGCTACGTCGGGCTTCGTTGGCTTCGTCGGATAAAGCCGCCCGCCTACGAACACACCGCAAATACTTCAGCCGATGAGTGGCAATAACTCTCCTTACCAGCAGGCGGCGGTAGTGTGTATTCGTCATTCAAAAGAGGCAACAACCGGAAGACAGACTGCGTTTTATACACCGAGAGAAGAAGAACAGACTTAGTAATATAAGCAGTTGATCAGTTGGTCTTCACTTTCTTCATTCCATGCCGTCATGATAAAAAAGAAACTCTTGCGTCCGGTTGAGATGAAAATGAGGAAGATTAGCCGTCTGTGTGTGCCTTCTTATCGTTTGTTTTGGTCCCTCACTTCCGCTTCACTTCTGATGCACTGATTCGCTAAGCTGAACAGCCAATCAGAGTGATTGATTTGTCCCGACGTTCTTTGGCCTCCCGCGGCCGATTCAACATGTTGAATCGGCGGCGGGAGGAGGCGGGAGGGTTGAAAATGTGCCGTAAAGAGACGACACACCAACCTGAGTAGTGCGACGCGAATGCCCGACTGCCTCTGACGGCTTCGGACGGCCTCTGACTCCCGAAGTCGGGCTGGTGTGTAGAGGCCTTTAGAAAGAGACGCTGTAACATCAGTTGTCATGAGAACCATCGGGAACTACAGTCCAACAAACAAACTGATTTGTCAGACTTATGACGGAGCAAGCTGCATGAGTGGACAGCACGGTGGCGTTCAGGCTTTAGTGAAAGCACACTGCCCCAATGCACTATTCATCCACTGTTATGCTCATAAATTAAATTTGGTTTTAGCACAAGGCACAAACAACATTCAAGCAGCCAAACTGTTTTTTGCCAATCTTGATGTCTTCCACAATTTTTTCTCACGTTCATGTAAGAGATCAGCATTACTGTGTGAAGTTGATCGAGCTGTGCGTGTGCGAGAGAGCCTCCCTGCCATCTCCCAACTCATCGCCACCATCATTAACTCCTCCCTCAGATCTGGATCAGTTCCCCCCTCTCTCAAACTGGCTGCTGTCACACCCATTCTCAAAAGACCTGGACTCACACCTGACATCATGTCCAACTTCCAGCCCATCTCAAATCTCCCCTTTCCGTCAAAAATACTTGAACGTGTCATTGCCTCACAACTAAAATCCCACCTCAGCTCCAATGACCTCTTTGAACAATTTCAATCCGGTTTCCGATCAAAACACAGCACCGAAACAGCTCTTCTCAAAATCACAAACGACCTCCTCCTCTCCTCTGACTCCGGCAACCTGAACATCCTCATCCTCCTCGACCTCACCGCAGCATTCAACACCATCAACCACACCATCCTGCTGTCCCTCCTCGAATCATCACTCAACATCACCGACACTGCACTCTCCTGAAATCCTACCTCACCGACAGACATCATTTTATCAACATCAATAACTGCACCTCCTCCACTGCTCCTCTGTCCCAAGGCGTCCCCCAGGGTTCAGTGCTTGGCCCCCTCCTCTTCATCCTCTATATGCTCCCCCTTGGCAAAATCATTTGTCGCCACAACCTTCAATTTCACTGCTACGCCGATGACATCCAACTTTATATCTCAACAAAAACCATCACCCCCACAACACACTCCACTCTCACCAACTGTCTCTCAGAAATAAAAGCATGGATGCAAACAAACTATCTCCAACTGAACAGTGCCAAATCAGACATCTTCATCATCGGCCCCCCATCCCGTACCAAAACCATCCAGAATGTCAACTTCACCATTGACAGCAATACTCTATCCCCCCCTCCTCACATCCGCAACCTCGGAGTCATCTTCGACAGTCAGCTCAAATTCAAGATAATAAAAGAAACATAAAAAGAAAAAATACATGAATAAAAAGTACATGAATAAAAAGTACATGAATACAAAGTTACAGTGCAGTTTAAGATATGAATAGTTCAATTAAAAGCAGCGGCAAAAAGAATCATATCAATCACATCACCAGGACCGCCTTTTTCCACCTCAAAAACATTGCCCGTCTCCGCCCATCACTCTCCTCCTCTGCTGCTGAAACCCTGATTCATGCATTCATCACATCACGACTCGACTACTGCAATAGCATCCTCTACGGCAGGGCTTCTCAAACTCTGGACCAAGGTCCGGATCCGGACCGAACTGCAAATCAATCCGGACCGAACCCTGTGTCCCATTATAAAAATAAATAAATAAATAAAAATTATAAAAAAAAAAAAAAAAATTCTGATTCTGACGTGTATATATACATGAGTATATTGGAAACATATATTGTAGGGCCATACCTATACAAAACATGTCTGTGAAGTTTTTTGCTTAAAATACCAAACAGTTCACCCATTGTAGTCATGCCTCATACTGCTCATACCCAGGGCCGGCCCTGACCAATTTGCTGCCCTAGGCAAGATTTTAGCTGGCGCCCCCCCCCAAAAAATGCAGACACTCACTATGACTCGCGCATGCATGCATGTGCACGGTTGTGGCATGACCACCAAAACAGAAAGATATGGACACAAGATGTGTGCAAATGTTTTAGTTTTCTATCCATATGGACATGATTTAAGTGGGGGGGGGACCTAACCTCCTATAGGGGGGTCCGGGGGCATGCTCCCCCGGGAAGATTTTTTTTTAAATGTTGAAGTTAAAAGCATCAATCTGGTGCACTTTGAGAGCAACATGAAGAGATCTATGGATACACTCTCAACATATGAAACAGAACTGTAAACAGATTTTCTTTTTCTTTATGGATATTTTACAAATCACTCCCCTTTCAAACTGTATTCTTGTTTATTAATAACAACTTTTTTTACTGTCATATAGTATTTTATACCTGTTTTTCATCTATTCTCTTATTTTTTTATAACTATAATGATCATATAAAGGTGTGCCTTTACCTCACTGAGCTGAGGTTATCAGAGCCTCTCAGTCTTTCAGGAGAGAGCTCTCTAAAGCTCTCCCCCCCCCCCCCCGCGGCGGCTTACACAGTCAATTCCAATGTTAATAAAAGCTGTATACGTTTTTTGGGAGTTTGATTTATTTGACAAAAAACACAAACACAAAATGAAAACCTATAATTGCACTAAAACCATTATTTCAAAAAAAGAACTATTTCACATAGACCTCTGGTTTTTACTGGGGCTGGGGCAGTTCAACTTGATTTTGGGGGGGGGGGGTGCGCCATAGGCATAGTTATGTTAGTATAAGATAATAAGATGTACTTTGTTCATCCAAAATCGGGAAATTGTGTTGTTATGAAATACATTTTTTTTTTTTTTTTTTTTAATTTCTAACTTTTTTTTTTTTTTTCATTTTCGGCGCCCCCCATAGAATGATGCGCCCTTAGCATTCGCCTATACTGCCTATGCCAAGGGCCGGCCCTGCTCATACCCCTCTTTTGCAGCCCTGTTAGAGAAACGCGGATTTTGGGTCCTTATAGCTTGAAAAAAAAAAAAAGAGGAGCCGGAGCTAATGCCTGATCAGAATTCTACCGGAGATAAAGTTAAATTCTGCTGTGATAAAACGCCATCCTGTTCTAAACCACATCAAAGATTATTTCTGAAACAGTATGGAGCTCAAATGCTTTTTCTCTTGCGGGTTTATCACAAGGTGAGTTCCTTTTTTTATTTCCTGCTTTTTAAACACATGTGCTCTACAGTACAGGTTAGCTCTGAGTGTTAGCGAGGCTTGCTAATGTAAACAAAGACGAGATTACGTCCAAAACACGTCAGGCATTGTTTCTGATGACAATTTTCTGTGGGTCCGCTGCCGATTTGACGTCAGATCGGCAGCAAATCTGTATCCACTGTTGTACACCCGTTTTTAAAAGATTTGGGTACGGAGGAAAAGAGAGAGGGTTTTATTTTCTGACGCTGCGTGAGTTCCCCGACGCACCGGGGACACATATTTATGTATAAAAGACATCACAAAGTGCATTTTGCATAATAGGTCCCCTTTAATGTATATTTTCTTGTGTCTGACGCGTTGTGAGAATGAACGTGCATATATATTTACTTGTGTGCGCAAGCGTGACACGCATTGCAGACCTCAAGTTAACCGCAAGTTTACCTTGACTTTCTAATGCTTCTGATGCAATTTTTGCCGAAGTTCAAGGCATTGGCTACAGACAAACAGTGCCATTTCTCCCACTAGTTCAAGCCATCATACTTTATGTATGTATTGCAGTGGCGAGCCGTCAGGGCCCTCTCTGAGGGCCAAAGATATTCTAAAAAATAATATTTGAAAATATTAAAAAAAACATTTTCTTTTAAATATTTTTTTTTAAATATTTTTTTAGTTATATTTTTCATTAGTTTTACCAAAATAACTTGATTTAATTGTATTTAAAATAACATTTCCAAAGAAATAAATCCTTCGAATCTGCCTGTTCAGTTTCTGTTGGAATGTGAAGGGTTAAATGAAAGAAGCTCCTTTAGCCGTCTCTGCGAGTTATGTGAAGACAGGAGAGCTTGTTGGTCCCTCTGTACATTCACAGAGGGCCCGCTACAGTAACTCAATGAGAGAGTAATGTCAAATGACAGTACAATTGACCAATCATATCTTCCCTCTAAATGGGTGGGCTTTATTTTTGCGGACTTTATGACAAGTTCCGCCCGCTGTGAAGTCTATGCAAGTGGTGCAGTGACGCGTCCTAAAACCCGGAAGTAAGCTGCGGGTTCCCTAAAAAATGCAATGGGATTTCTCCATAGGGTTTTGTAAAATAGCTCGAAATAAGGTCTGTGGAAAACAAACCTGTTAGATAAATGCACGTTTTGTTCAGCCGGATAATATCCACATGTCTACCCTACTTTTATCATTTTCTAATCATAAATCTAATCGATAGATTTATGATCGATAGATTTATGGTCGATAGATTTATGATTAGCATAAATTCGCTCATGATGGCTCATGTCAGTGATAGTGATGACATCGTTGCAAAATTATTAACCGAGTCATTTTCAAGATTGAGTTACAATGATAAACTGGAGTGGCAAAGGATCAGCTGCGTGACCCGCCATCATGTGCTTCATCCAAAGGACAGGAGGATGGACTTTGTGTTTAAGTGATTTGATCATCAAAGGTAGGCCTGAATCATTTTCAATGTGGGCCGCCGTGCCGACTTAATTCATTTTGAATTGTTACTTGGCTGTGGGTGCCCTGTCATGATAGGTGTTTAGATAAATGGTGTTGTTTTGTGTGGTAGAGGGTCGCTGTCATTGATGCGTTTTGCACCCCGGGCCGTTGTTTTGATATTCCGCTGAAGTATACGCTGTGACGTAATAACTCTTCTTTTTTTTCTTTTTTTCGAGGGAAGGGGGGGGGGTCAGAGCGCCTAGGTATAAAACTCACGGCTCGCCACTGATGTATTGAATGTGTGTGTGTGTATACAGGGGCGCCGTTTACCGACAGGCAAGTGCTTGGACCAGAAGGGGGCCCCCAAATAAGGTAGATTAATCTAATCCAATCCAACTTTATTTATATAGCACTTTAAAACCTCCAGACCAAAGAGATACATAAAATATAAAATCACACAGCTCAGCTCACAAAACATAAAATAAATAAATACATTTAAAATAAAAGATACAAACACAAAACAAACCAGAATAAACGTAACAATTTAAAAAAAAAAAAAAAAAAAGATTAAGAAGGTTCACAGCAACGACAACATGAAACACCCTTTAATTTACTGCAACGACATGTCGGGAAACCCCCTCAAGGGGGCCCCATGCATAGCGCGCCAAAACTGCTTCTTAATTTCAGTTTCGTTGCTCCGCTCCGGGGGTGGGGGGGGGGGGACTGTACTGGCATTGATCCGGACCATCACCAACTTGTATAAAATTCACAAGTGGACCTTTAACAAAACAGTTTGAGTACCCCTGCTCTACGGCATACCATCCAACCTCCTCAATAAACTCCAAGATATCCAGAACTCTGCTGCCCGCCTCCTCACCCACACCCGCTCCCGAGACCACATCACTCCCGTCCTCCAGAACCTCCACTGGCTCCCCGTCCGTCACAGAATCGACTTCAAAGTCCTCCTCATTACTCTCAAATCCCTCAAGAACCAGGCTCCCCCCTACCTCACAGACCTGCTGCACCACCACACCCCTTCCCGCTGCCTCCGCTCATCAGAAGCCAACCTCCTATCCATCCCCACCCGCATCAATCACCGGACCTGGGGGGACAGAGCTTTCTCAGTCGCTGCCCCCTCCCTCTGGAACAATCTCCCACAACCCATCAGAGACTGCACTGACCTCACCACCTTCAAAAAACTTACAAAAACTCACCTCTTCAATTTGGCTTTTAATGTGTGATTGTTTTTGTATTGCTTGATTTTAATGTGACTTTAACTATATATATTTATTTGTTGTTCCTTTCTTTTCACTATATCTGTAAAGCGTCTTTGAACACCGGTAAAAGCGCTAACAAAATAAATCTATTATTATTATTATTATTATTATTTAATACACTTAATTAAAGTCTATGGTTCAGTTTTTTCAGTGTACGGCTTATGAAATAAAATCCATATTCTTAGAGTCTAGTTGGGTCCTCATAGCATGGTGCAGGATTTGTAAAACCTAAAAAAAACTTGAAGCGTTTCAAATCAAAAAGTTGGATTTCTTTTTGATATTTCCTCAAAAGCATTGCACAAATATTTCTCAAATGTGATAGTGGGGTTAGATTTCATCCAGACTGTCATTGTTGAATGAAAAAAAAATAAAGAGCCACGCGTAAGTCAGTGTCTCATGTGCCTGCTGGCCATTAAAAAGGAGGCATGAGTCTCCTTTTTAATGGCCTCCTGGTCTCAAACTGGAGTTGAGACCAGGAGGCGGAGTCGCAGTCTTACACACTTCTCTGCGCTCTCTCCTGGGCAGTAGTGATGGGAATTATGGCTCTTTGAAGGGAGCCGGATCTAATGGATCCGTTCCTTTCAAAGAGCCGTTCAAAAGAGCCGTTTTTTAAAAGGGGGCGGGGTTACTAGGTTTATCTGCGAAATAATCACCAGGATAATGATTGACTGTATTGCCAGACCTAATGTCAATAATCTGCATTGTAAACATGACACAAGGTGGCGCCATATCCATGTCATTCATGTCAGTGAATGTACTACTTTGAATTTACCCTCTGTATGTGTTAAGTAAATAAAGTTGCCTTGCCTTGAATGAAATTCACGCAACTCTTAATAATATTAGATACTGTGTTTTTAAGTGGCGATGGAGATTATTTGTTGACCCTACTTTAAAGGATATTTTGCCTTTACAAATGGTGCGCTTTATCACTGCCTCTGTTTTGGTTGAAGTGCATCCAAAGGCTGCTGCGTTTTCGCGTTTGGCAGATTTTTCATCCGAAAAACACGTCGTCTACCTGTCCTGTACCACTTGTTATGACTTCTCTCTCTCGCGTATTCGTTAAGACCCACCCCACCTCACTCCTCGTGCTGAAACCTACCAATCAGAGTAGGGGCGGGTCTTCACAGAATACTTTTGGGGAACAAAATCAAGCTTTTTAAAAGGCGAGTGGATTTTGGCAGGCAGTGAGTGCGGACCAACGATTGAACGATAACAAGAACGGCTCTCACCAAGTACGACTCGGTTCCCCTCGTTCGTACCAAAGAGCCGTTCACTGGGCAGTCATTCATAGGAATCCCGAACCCAATAAAATACCAAATATTAACAGTGTGTGTGTCTGCCCAAGGACAATTTAAAGTAAAACCTAATAGAGGTGTCATACATAATAACCTAATAAAAGTAAATGTAACAACTACTACACTACAACAAAATAGGAAGATTAAATGTGGACTCTTAAACATAAGATCTCTAGCTTCTAAAGCAATATTGGTAAATGATTTAATATCAGATTATAATATTGATATATGCTGTCTCACTGAAACTTGGTTGAGACATATGAATAGAATATGTCAGCATAAATGAAGCCACTCCACCCAGCCATATCAATACTCATACTGCTCGAGGCACAGGCCGAGGAGGTGGAGTTGCAGCAATCTTTGACTCAAGTTTACTTATCAATACTAAACCAAAATTTAACTATACCTCCTTTGAAAGCCTTGTTTTTAGTCTTACGCATCTGACCTGGAAAACTTTGCAGCCAATCTTATGTATTATCAGTGTACCGTGCACCAGGTCCTTATTCAGAATTCTTATCAGAATTCTCTGAGTTTTTATCAGCTTTGGTTCTTAAAACAGATAAAGTAATTATCGTAGGTTACTTTAATATTCATGTTGACGATGATAAAAATAGCCTTACTGTTGCATTTAACTCTATATTAGACTCTATTGGTTTCCGTCAGAGTGTAAATAAACCAACCCACTGCTATAATCACACTCTCGACCTTGTTCTGACTTATGGTATTGAAATTGAGCAACTATTAGTCGAACCGCATAATCCTGCTTTATCCGACCATTTCTTAGTAACTTTTGAAGTACTGTTAATAGACTACAAAGCATTAGTCAAAAGTTCCTGCAGCAGAAACCTATCCGTTAATGCTATAGCCACATTTAAGGAAGAGATTCCATCAATACTTAACTCGATAGCTTGTCTGCATGTAAGGGAGGAAACTTATACAAAATGTACACCACCCCAAATTGATCATGTTGTTGATAGTGCTACAGATGCCCTGCGAATAAATTAGACTCTGTTGCTCCTTTGAAAAAGAAGAAAATAAAACAACATAGACTAGCTCCATGGCATAATGCCGACACTCGCAAAATAAAGCAAAAGTCGAGACAACTTGAAAGGATATGGCGTTCCACTAAACTCGAAGAATCTCGTTTAATTTGGCATATTACTCTCAATCAATATAAGAAAGCACTGCGTAAAGCGAGAGCAGCTTACTACTCTTCATTAATAGATGAGAATAAGAATAATGCAAGATTTCTTTTCAGCACTGTAGCCAGGCTGACGGAGAGCCACAGCTCTACTGAGCCTTCTATTCCCATAGCACTCAGTAGTAATGATTTGATGTGCTTTTTTAACGATGAAATTGTTACTCTTAGAAACAAAATTAATGACCTCTTGCCTTTGACCAGTATAGTGTTATCAACAGCTCCCGGAAATGTAAGTTCTAATATTACACTAGATAGTAAACTAGAATGCTTTTCACCCATAAACCTTGAACAATTGAATTCAATGATTCTTTCTTCTAAACCATCGACGTGTATCTTAGACCCGATTCCAACTAAGCTGTTAAAGGAAGTTCTTCCATTAATTAGCACTTCTTTATTAAATATTATGAATATGTCTTTATTATCAGGCTATGTTCCACAATCATTTAAAGTAGCAGTAATAAAACCTCTTCTTAAAAAGCACAACCTCGATCCAGAGGTCTTAGCCAACTATAGACCTATTTCTAATCTTCTGTTCCTCTCAAAAATTCTCGAGAAAGCAGTCGCAAAACAGTTGTTTGATTACTTAAAAAACAATGAGTTATACTCATTATACCCTACTGTCCTACTAGGGCATTGCGTTCCAAGAATGCAGGGTTGTTGGTTGTTCCTAGGGTCTCTAAAAGTACAATGGGAGTCAGAGCCTTTTTTTATCAAGCTCCACTTTTGTGGAATCAGCTTCCAGTTTGTGTTCGGGCGGCAGACAGCCTATCCGTTTCTAAGAGTACGCTTAAGACCTTCCTTTTTGATAAAGGTTATAGTTGATAAGAGAATCTAATAAGAGTGCATTGACGTAGGCACAGTGGCGAGCTGTCAGGGCCCTCTCTGAGGGCTTAAGATATTCTACAAAATAATATTTAAAAACATTAAAAAAAATATATATTCTTAAATATTTTTTAAATTATATTTTTCATTAGTTTTACCAAAATAACTTGATTAAATTGTATTTAAAATAACATTTCCAAAGAAATAAATCCTTCAAATCTGCCTATTCAGTTTCTGTTTGAATGTGAAGGGTTAAATGAAAGAAGCTCGTCTCTGCAAGTTACTGTGAAGATAGGAGCTGATTGGTGGTCCAGCTATGAATTCACAGAGGGCCCAGCTATAGTAACTGAACGAGAGAGTAATGTCAAATGACAGTACAATTGACCAATCATATATTCCCTCTAAATGGGTGGGTCAGAGGGCCTAGGTATAAAAGTCACGGCTCGCCACTGCGTAGACACGTTGTGCCTCTTCACCTATACATCTTAGTTCTTACTCTTTTCCCTCACTGATGGTATGTCATTTGGTTGTGTGTGTAGACGGTGGAAGCAGGGAGAGGCATACGTGCCTTGATCCCTGCCGAGTCGACGCGCAACTGTTGACTGGTGTCAGTGCCAGAAACACTTTTTAGGAGCAATGTGCTCATGGTATAGATGTCATTTGGTTGTGTGTAGACGGTGGAAGAAGGGAGAGGCATACACGTGCCTTGATCCCTGCCGAGTTGACGCACAACTGTTGATTGGTGTCAGTGCCCAAAAACCTTTTAGGAGCAATGCGCTCATGGTCAGTATAGATGTGGCGCATACATCTTAGTTCCTACTCTTTTCCCTCACCCTATCCTAAGGGAGTGCATGTACGTAGACACGTTGTGCCTCTCCACCTCTGTTCCTTACTTCTTACTTGCTACCCTTTTCCCTCAACCTATCCTAAGGGAGTGCATGTACGTAGACACGTTGTGCCTCTCCGCCTCTGTTCCTTACTTCTTACTTGCTATCCTTTTTCCCTCAACCTATCCTAAGGGAGTGCATGTACATAGACACGTTGTGCCTCTCCACCTCTGTTCCTTACTTCTTACTTGCTATCCTTTTTCCCTCAACCTATCCTAAGGGAGTGCATGTACATAGACACGTTGTGCCTCTCCACCTCTGTTCCTTACTTCTTATTTGCTACCCCATTCCCTCAACCTATCCTAAGGGAGTCCATGTACGTAGACACGTTAGTTTTGCTGCTATAGGCTTAGACTGTCGTGGGACACCTTACTTCTTCCTTCTGTCTGTCTGTACCTGTGTACTCTCATGTTCCGAATAACCCAGCTTCCCCCAAATTTCTTTTTGGTGTCTATCTACGCCGGGATCCTTCTTTGGAAGTTTTTCCTGTACGATGTGAGGGTCTAAGGACAAAGGGGGTCGTATTGTCATACTGATATTCTGTACAAATTGTGAAGTCCACTGAGACAAATGTAACATTTGTGATATTGGGCTATATAAATAAACATTGATTGATTGATTGATTGATGAGTCCTGAAACCCGGAAATTAGTTAGCATTTTGATTTTTTCGGTAGAGGTAAAACAATTTGTGGTTAACAACCGCTGAAAAGATGTTCACGTTTATTTCTACAACATAAAATATGTCAGTAAATACATCACTGGCTAATGTCTGAAGCTTGAATTTGTGACTCAATTAACTAAACGTCATTACGCCGAACGTTAGCCACCTTTAGCTTAGCGGTGGTGATGTACAGACATGTGACCGTGATGAGGTTCCTTTATAGAAACAAATGTTTGCAAGAACCCAATTATAAAACAAGTCTTTTGTCTTTACAGTATAATACAACTCAATGTTTTTCTTTTC
Organism: Dissostichus eleginoides; assembly: GCA_031216635.1. Classification (NCBI taxonomy): domain Eukaryota; kingdom Metazoa; phylum Chordata; class Actinopteri; order Perciformes; family Nototheniidae; genus Dissostichus; species Dissostichus eleginoides. The sequence goes on from CM062276.1 coordinate 33,891,522, forward strand.
CAGGTTCACATATGAGGTGTCTCCTGTTTTCATCCTCATGGAGGAGTTTCTGCTGAAGAAGATGCAAAGCATTGTGGGATGGTCTGCGGATGTGGGAGATGGAATCTTCTGTCCAGGTAATGAATGCAGGAATGAATGGATGGATTGGAACTTATTTTGAGAAAAATTTGAAAGATTTAGGTGTGATGCTGAACATATCAAGAAACAAAAAGTTTAAGGTATTATGTCACCTTTATTTTGCTTCAGAAGTCAGGAGCAAAGGGTAGTCAGTATGTCAACCGTAAAGCAGGTTATAGAAAGTTACTTTTTAAATGAAATTATGATTTATTTACTTTTACAAACAGTTAAGCAATCAGGCAGATGTCAGATATTTACTGCAGGACTGTATATGGTTGGACACTTAACAGTAGAGGAGACTGGGGGAATTGCACCGCCTAACTAACTTTTAAATAACTTTGTTTAATAACAGCAACAAAATTAAACAGTATGAAGTGATTTGTAAATATAAATACAAACTAAAGGTTTTCATGAATACGTACTTTTATTGTGAAATTGACATGTGACCTATTTTTACCCTTTAACCGAAATCAAGAACCGATAAGAACAGAAATCTATAAGCAGAACAGAAATTGGAACCGGTATCGTTAAAATCCAAACGATACCCAACCCTAGACATTAAGCATTATTCTCAGCTTGTAAAGTGAGGTGTCCAAAGTCATTTTCCTTACAGTGCACTTTCTCAATCGTATGATGGTATTGAGATATAACAGACAGTTTCTCATATTAAGACACATTTTGAAGTACTTTATAAAGAATGTTTTTAGTAAAAGCGTCACAAATAAAACTGAATTGTACCTTAGAGAGCTGTCTTTACCTACTAAGTCATTGTATCCACATTACTGATGATTATAACATCTCACTGTGTTCATTTTTAGGGTTAGAATAAAAAAGCACCTATAGCCAATCATCACAATGTCAATATTGAGATATTTGGTTGTGTCTTCAGAAGTCCAGGAAAAGTTTACTTTATTTCAGTAACAGAAGTTTATACATTAACACAGTTACCATTATTCTCACTATATAAAGTCATTTTTCATTGCATGCATTCAAATATGTGCTGCCCATACAGTGCAACACAAAAATACAGACTCAGGTTTTGAGTGTGGTTGCTTTTTAAACTGTGCATTGTGTTCCTGAAGGAGGAACAATATCCAACCTGTACAGCATCCTGGTGGCCAGATACCACTTCTACCCCGAGGTGAAGACCAGAGGCATGGGAGCCCTGCCCCGGCTGGCCCTCTTCACCTCAGAACATGTAAACACACCACACACACTCACTGTCACACACACTCACTGTCACACTCTGTAGGACGGGGTTGTTTGAGTTCAGAAGTTATTGTCTGAGCCAAATTATAAGTCAGTTTGAGGTTTCACAGGGTCACACAGAAAATAACTTGATCAAAGTTCAAATGAAAACTGTTTTATTTGAAACAACAAGAGAACACAAGCCTATGTTTATCTCCGGATTATCCTTGTTTTTATTTATTCATTTAATTCTATCATCTCAGGCTTTTTAGCCGTTCCTCAGGAACTGAATTTCAAAATAAAGTCACCGGAAACAGACGTAGGCCTATAAGGGACATTTCAAGCATCATTGCGATACACACCAATAACCCACTGAACTGATTACCCAAGATCCTCAGCTAGAAGCTCGGTGATTGGATTGTTTAATGCACGTTGGGATATGGTGTTAATGCGATATGAAATCCGAAAAAACTTTTTAAAAAAAAGAAAATAATACTTTATTCTGAGTGTGCTTGCTTTTCTCTTTGGAAGTCATCACATAACGGCATTGTAATACACAGTTCGGCTGCATTACATATTACACATCTGCTGTAGTTCTTTATTTATAGAGCCCTGATTAGAAGACTTCTGGACAAACAGGAAGAACTGCCGCCGAAACTGATACGTGACGTGGATCATAAATATATCAACAATTAAACAACATCTTCAATTTCTCTTCACACAATACGTCTCCTTGCAGCATCAACACTAATTCGGCTGACTTTTATATTTGATCCAATTGGTAGATAGGTTATATTTACACCATCACGGTGCACAGCTGATATAAAAGGACTTGTAGTTTTTAAAGATATTACTGATTTTCTTTGAATATAAGAATGTAAATACTGAGTTGAAAGAATAGTCAGGGGTTTTGGGTGATGGGAGACACACCTATTGATTCAGAATTTCAATAGCTTACCATTAAATGACGGATATACCTTTCTGTCTGTGATGTCTGTGACAAATCAGATATTAGAAGTAAAACATGAGAAATAATATAGCAATATCCTGTAAAATTATGTGAAAACATGAATAAAACTACACATCTTCAGATCTTATACATACACAAGTGTCCTACACTAATAATACAAAGCTATTATGGCTGTGTGTACCTTGTGTGCACCGCCTAGTGGTTAAAGCACGTTATTGAATTAGTTGTGTATATGAACCTTAGAAAATCTTTAAATCTTGAAAGGAATGTGCAAAATAGCCATTATATACTAGGGATGTAACGATACCAAAAACTCACGGTACGATAGTATCGCGATAACAAGTCCACGGTACGGTATTTATCGCGATATTTAATAATAAAGGGAAAAAAAATGTAAATTTTTTTTGGGAAATTTATTTTGAAATTTTAAAATGTTTTACTTGGATAAATGTTCTTTATTAAATAATAAATCTGATTTGTACAGCATTTTAGTAGGACAAAAACAAATTGACAGTAACAGACTGGAACAAGAAAACCAGTGTTTTTGTACCTACTAGTACTACCAAACAAAGTAGGCATTTTCTTTGTGCCACTGCACCTCACAAATAAACGGAAAATTTAAAAGGAAATTTAATAATCAGACCCCGCAATAAAATAAATCAAGTTTCACTTTAGTTTTTCAAGTAACTCAACTCAAACTCACTAAGTCACTCACTCAGCATCATCAGACAGGTTTTTAGGAATATGAGCATGTCCACATTTCCAGGTAGAAGCTGGGATGTTTGGGCGTTTACAATATCCCCTGCTGTGGAAAAAACTCTCTCGCTTGGTACTGATGTTGCTGGGACAGCAGTGGTCGCGTTAACCAAATATTTTTTTAACAATGACGGAAAAATCTGAAAGCAGTCTGTCATTTTGACAGATTAGAACAAACTCAGAACTGTGCCAAAGTTTCCCCGCAGCGAGGCTCTGGTGTTTGCCGTGTTATGCATGCCCTCCAAAAGGAAATGATATAGTTTCCAAACCGTACTTTGCCTTACAGATCATTGAAATGTCTGGGAGTTTTTGCTTTACGCTGTGCGCGCTCCCGCGAGGTGCATGCATATCTCGGTGGGCATGCATAACACGATAACACGGCATAACACCGCCCCCCCCCGTTGGCAGTTCACGAGCGTGCTCTCTCTCCCCCCCCCCCGCGACACATTAGTGGCGAGTTCAGACCCGACGGGTAATAATGGATTATGACGGATATTTTACGATCCTGTCTGTCAAAATGACGGACAGCGAAAAAGTCTAACGCCACCTCAGTGGGACAGAGAGATATGCTTTGGCCATGGGTGACAGCAGTGGGTCAAACTGTGCATTGTCTCTCCACCACTTCAAAAACAATACAGTTTTTGCCAAGAAGGTGAGGCTTATTGACAGGGCGAGATATAAATATACTGTTGGTACTTGTCAATGTCTCTAGGTATGTAAATGTAGCCCTGTAAATACGATGTCCTTTTATCTTCATGTTGTAACCTACTTGCTGCCATGTTGGACAGGTCTCTCTTGAAAAAGAGATCGATGATCTCAATGGGACCACCTGGTCAAATAAAGGTTTACAAAAAAAAATTTTTTTTTTTTTTTTTTTAAATCGCGGTAGATTTTGTCAGTCTCACGATGGTATTGGGACGTTTATTTATCGCGATACCGCGATATTCGGTATATCGTTACATCCCTATTATATACAGTCTTTAATGAACTATTAGTAGAGAATAACGAGTAATGAATATACTTTAGGGATCTGCAGATAAATGTTTAGTCTTCTCAAGCACCAACTATCAAATATCTCTCCTGATTTTTGGCACTTGACAATCACCTTCCCTGAATTTTACTCAGGTGTAACTAAAACCTGATTTAAGGGTTGTTTATATTTCACATCATTAATCAGAATCTGCAAAGTAACTAAAATAAATGTAGTGGAGTAAAAATACCAGGTTGATCTCTGAATTGTAGTGGAGTAGAATTACAAAGTAACAATGAGCTGTCATGTGGGTATACTTATATAATGCTGCCCATTATGGACACAAGCGATTTTCACCCATTTATTAATTATATGTTTTAAATTTGTACAGACCAATTTGTTTCCTATCGCCTAAACCTCCAGGGATGTACACAGTTTAATACTGGCAACTTCTAATTTTGGGAAAAACGAAAACGTCTTTTAAAACTACAATTCCCAGTAGAGAGGTGCCATAGAACATGTTGCGAAACACAATAGCCAGCATGTGTAGTTCTGGGGGGGCGTTCGAGTCCAGTTTTGGATAGTCTGCCGTGGTTTCGTTCCATTTCAAAGAGCTGTTTGACGCTCGGCGTAACCTTGGCGCACTGCCACTCCAACATCCAATCCCAGAGCTTGAAGATTAATCACAGGGTTTGTCAACGGGACTGTAGTCCCAAACGATAGCTGGGGATTATGGGTAGTGTAGTGTCTTCGGCCATCCTAAACTCTGAAATGTTTTTCGGATTTCATATCGCATTAACACCATATCCCAACGTGCATTGCGGCTAAAACATCCAATCACTGAGCTTAAACCATAGCTGAGGATCTTGGGTAATCAGTTCAGTGGTTGTGTATCGCAATGTTGCTCGAAATGTCCCTTATAGGCCTACGTCTGTTTCCGGTTATTTTTATTTTGAAATTCAGTTCCTGACGGATGCCAACAAAGCCCGAGATTATGGAATTAAACAAATAAATAAAAACAAGGATAATTGTGTGTTATTGTTGAGTAAATAACAGTGTGTTATTTAGAAAAGAATAACAAATTAGAAGGAAAAAAAGTTTAAAAAAATACAGATTTCAGTATTTGAGGCTCTGAGCCCATTTCTTTTCCTCACAGACGACAAAAAAGTCCGACATTATACGATTTCAAATAAAAACAATAATTGTGGCTTGATATTGAGTAAGAAGATGTTTTTATGAACCCCACAGCTTCCGGTCTTCCAAGACCCGACCGGACAAAAAGACGTGTTGCAGGCACGAAACATACTACCAATAGAAATACATTGCTTTTAAAATCGTTCTGTCTGACACGAAAAAAAGGGGAAAATCGTTTGGTGAACATGAATCAATAGATTAAATGTTGTGACACGAAATGCCGTGAGACTGGGTTGTTGTGACTGAGCATGTCTGCACGAGCCGACAAGGTTGTGATGCGTTCAGGTCCTCAGGGTTTCTCACTCTTCAGCCTCAGATAGCCTCTACACTGTATAGAGTGCCACAGTGACGCGTCCTAAAACCCGGAAGTAAACTCCTTCCGGTTCCTTCGACAAAAAAGCAATGCAATTTCTCCATAGGATTTTGGAAAATAGCTAATAGTGGTAAAATGCTGACTTACTTCTGGGTTTTAGGACGCGTCATTGTGGCACTCTATACAGCAGGGGTCTCCAACACGTCGATCGCGAGCTACCGGTAGCTCGCGGCTCGCGGTAGCTCGCGGTAGCTCGCGGTTCACAGACTGTGTAGAAAAAATCCGACGACAATAAATGCACCTGAATCAGTCCGTGTCGCTGCGGCTCAGACACACATGGATTTATGTTTTAAAAAATACTCGCGTTAGCACCATGTCAGGTCTTTGGTGGATTTAATCAAGTCTTGGATTGCAGAGTATGAATGTCCTCTTGCTATTTTCAGTTGATAAATACGTGTGTAAAGTTTGTGAAGGCAGGAGGAAAAAAGCTTCCGCAATCACCGTCTCCTCTGTTCCTCCAAACCCCGCCCCCTCCCTAAAAATAATGAGTGACAGGCTGATAGTAATCTGATAGAAACTTTATTATTCACTTATTCACTGATTGAGATGATGAAGCTAACTTAATCTCATACATTCGTGGGATTTATGTAACAGTAAGACAGAATGTAAGTGTGCACCCACATGCAGTATTTTTGTTTTTATATGCTGTTGTAAATACTCCTGTTGTCTGCTGTGTTCAGACTTAAGTCATGTTGTGATGCCACATTCAGGACCTTCAGTGTCCTTTTTTCAACAGAAGGCCGTTGCTAGAAGCTGCAGCTAGACTGCAGAAGTATTAGTTTTTTGTTTTTGAGGATGGAACAATTTCACACAGATATAGGGAGGCTAGACCTATACAATTGATTTATTATGGTTTATAATATCATGTCAAAGAAGAAGAAGAAGAAGAAGAAGAAGAAGAAGAAGAAGACTTTTTGACTTTTGCAAAAACACTTTATTTACATACTATCAATTATACATATATTTCAAATAAAGTGCTTCATTGTGCAATAAAAACGTTTCACTTAAAATACATTAATATAAAATCTATGTCATCAAAACTTGTGCAGGGTGCAAATCCTCATTAACAACGGAACAACAGCAGGATTAATAATGGAGATAAAATAATTACAGGCGATGGCACCGTGTAAAATTCTCCACTGGAGGTCGGCAGTACGTTTTTTAATGGGAGGTTTGTATAAAATCCTCCACTGTGGGCCTAGTCCGCTTCCTGCACCCATTCTGGTGCTCCACACAGTGGAGGCCCTGTCCTTCAGCACATTTTTGTTGGTCGTCTTTACAATGTTCATGTAAAGTATTTTCTTGTCAGCTTCTTTGGATAGTCATTCTTTCTTTGTTTGCGACCCCGAGCAGGGGGCCGGTCAGTTCTCCGAGCCCTGGGCTCAGGTAGATCTCCGGGAAAGTCTGCTGGGTCCGGCTTGGCTCTTCCCTGTCCGTACCTCCTTAAACGTCTTTTGTCATCAGGGCAGAGGATCTGGCTCCAGAGTTGTAGGATCCTCTCGGCCACCCGGACAGAGTGCAGACCCAGCAGAGAGCCCAAGGCCCGGGCATCGCTCAGCTCCGGCCCCACTGCATCCACCAACTGCTGAAGGCACAGGGTCTTGGATCGGCACAGCGCCACCGTCAGGCCGGGTGTTTCGCTGCTGCTGACGTCCAACCTGGCTTTGTGAATCAGAGGCTCTTTCAACAACCAGTACAGAGAGTCAGTCTTTGGACACCTTTTGTGGTTAAAAAGGGCCCAAGATTTAAAAACACCCTGATAAAAAGGAGGTAACCCACTTAATTTTAAAATGTTTAAATCAGTTAAAAACAGAGCAGCATCCAGCCCCAGGTTACTCACGCGTCGGAGAATGCAGCTGCTCACATCTCTCCACACCAAATTAGCCGGGCCGGTCAGATACCTCTGTAAAAACTGTATTCTAAAAGTGGCTGTTCGGCTGGCCAGGTGGATAAGGCCCTGTCCCCCCTCCTCTCTAGATAAAAACAGCACCCCCTGTGGCACCCAGTGTAGACCCTCCCAAAAAAAAAATCCACCAATTTATTTTGTATCTGGGCTAGTAAGCCTGAGGGAGGGTCTACACAGGTAAGGCGGTGCCACAGTTGGGATGCCACAAGGTTGTTTAAAACCAACACTCTACCTTTAAAAGACATCTGAGGGAGCAGCCACTTCCACTTGGACAGCTTTCCCTCTATCCTTTCTGTGACGTCCTCCCAGTTCTTCGGGGACTATATTTGTGTTTCCCAAGAACACACCCAGGTACTTTAGCCCATCTTTTTTCCATATCATGTTCTGGGGAAGAACTGGGAGACCGCCACTCCACTCACCGACAGCGAGGGCCTCACTTTTCTTCCAATTCACCCTCACTGCCGATGCTGAACTAAACTCCCTCACGATGTTAACTAACATATCTGACTCTTTTTGGTCTCTAATAAAAACAATGATGTCATCTGCATACGCTGATAAAACCATGTTTCCATTAAAACCAGGTAAAAGCAGCCCTTGCAGTTTGGAGCGTATTTTGTTGAGGAGGGGTTCTAGGGAGAGTGCATAGAGCATGCAAAGACAGAGCACAGCCCTGCCGGACCCCTCTACACACTCTAAAAGGAGCACACAGCCCACCGTTGAACTTCAGCACACTCTCAATCTTATTGTACAACACCTTGATCTTGGCGATGAAACCAGCGCTGAACCCAAACTTCTCCATTACTTTCCAGAGGAAGCTGTGCTCAACGCGGTCGAAAGCCTTTTCCTGATCTAGAGAAATCAGACCAGTATTAATGCCCAATGAGCTGGAGACCTCCAAAACATCTCAAATTAGGTGGACATTGTCCACCATGGACCTGCCGGGCACACAGTAGGTCTGGTCCCGGTGGATGACCTGCTCCACAGCCCTCCCCAGCCTGGTGGCCAAAGCCTTGGACAGAAGTTTGTAATCCACACACAGCAGAGACACAGGGCGCCAGTTTTTGATGTCCTGCAGGTTTCCTTTTTTTGGTAGCAGCGTGATCACCGCTCTCCTGCAGGACATCGGCATAGAGCCAGAGGCCAGACTTTCATTAAAAACGTCTAAAAGGTCATGTGACAAGACGTCCCAGTAGGCTTTGTAAAACTCTACGGAGAGGCCATCGATACCAGGAGCCCGCCGTCCCTGCATGCCTTGCAGGGCGGTCTGCTACTACTACTCCTGGATCGTTAACGGCCCTTCGAGCTGTGAGTTGGTCTCCTCGGAGACCTGAGGTAGTTCGGCACAGAACCCCTCGGACAGAGTTTCCCCCTCCTCATACTCGCTTGTGTAGAGGGTGGAATAAAAACTCACAGCTCGCCTCCTGATCTGGCTTGGCTCTGTTATTTCCTGCCCTGTGTCTGACAGCAGTGAGTGGATCACTCGCCTCTGCCCATTCTTTTTTTCCAGGCCGAAGAAGAAGCTAGTGGGAGCATCCATCTCATTAGTGTTGAGAAACCGGGACCTGACCAGTGCACCTTGAACTTTAACATCCAGCAGGTTGGCTAAAGCCATTTTTTTCTCTTTGAGGATTTCAATATATCCTCGATCTCCTGTGGTCTCACTTATTGTTTCTAGTTCCACGATATTATGGTCTCAGAACAGTCTCATAATACACACATGCACACAGAAGGATTCACACTTGTATTTCATGATCCGCAAAAGGATTCACACTTGTATTTCCGGATCCACACTTGTGTTTTTCAATGCACACACAAATGTGTTCCATTTCATATACATGTAAATAAAATCCAAATACAGAAAAAAGTTTTACATGTGTATTTTTGATCCTCACATATTTGTTTTCCGTTTGAAACCTCTGAACCTGCAAACACAAACCGCTTTCTGTGCATGGATCGCTGTGCATTCATGTGTGGGTTTTTTGAGACTCCCCTGACGGTCACCCGATTCGTACTTGTAATTTTTTCTATCTATAGCCAATCAGATGTCTCCTCAATTCTAAGCAAATCACATGAGGGTATGATTTCTTGTGTTCATGACGTAGCGCTTCATGTACGCATTTTGCGCTGTCCATGGAGCCTGCCTACAGGCGCTAATCTCAGGACACTTCCACTCTCAGTACATTGCCACTTTCCGAACAAGAAATGCACGCAAATACAAGCTTTATATTATTAAGGTACAGCACCACTTCCCGTGGGTGCTAGACAGTGAACTGTCAACGGGGGAGCCTCGCTGCGGGGAAACGGTGGATCTCTGTCGCCTGTCAAAGCAACTTCAGATGGCCAGTCCGCCCCTGCCGGTACCGAGGTGGGCCGATCGGAGTGGCCCGACCGGCCCACTTCGGTACGTCCCGATGGCCAGTCCGCCACTGCTTCGGCATACAGTATAAGTGTTGCACGGCCAGATACGGCTCGAGAAGCTGACTCAGATGAATGAGGCGAGTAAACAGCTGACAGCCGGCAATAAACTCGAGCGATTATTCGCATCGCGTCCGGTGTGAACGCACCATTATTACAAGTATTATATCATTATATAATTACAAAATAAAATCGCCACTCTCAGTACAGCGCCACTTTCCGAACAGGTAATGCAAGCAAATAAAATATTTTATATTATTATTATTATTAATAATATACATATAAATAAAAACATCTTGTATTTTAGTTACACCCCGCTATTGTCAACATTGGACCTTGACACCGTCCACATAGCTATAGTGAAATAATATAATCGAAAACATTAAGCCTCTTTGATTTAATAATCGGAGCTGAAACCTCTCTGCCCATCTCATATAACACACACACTCTTATTTATCTTTGAATAATAATACCGTATAATAATCATCTCCGGACAGCGCAAAATGCGTTTATGAAGTGATACGTCATGAACGCAATAAATCATACCCTCATGTGATTGGCTTAGAATTTAGGAGACATCTGATTGGCTATAGATAGAAACAATTACAAGTACGAATCGGGTGACCGTCAGGGGAGTCTCAAAAAACCCACACATGAATGCACAGCGATCCATGCACAGAAAGCGGTTTGTGTTTGCAGGTGCAGAGGTTTTAAACGGAAAACAAATATGTGAGGATTAAAAATACACATGTAAAACTTTTTTCTGTATTTGGATTTTATTTACATGTATATGAAACGGAACACATTTGTGTGTTCATTGAAAAACACAAGTCTGGATCCGGAAATACAAGTGTGACTCCTTTTGCGGATCATGAAATACAAGTTTGAATCCTTCTGTGTGCATGTGTGTATTATGAGACTGTTCTGAGCCCACACTATATCACTCTCCAGGTCTTTCATAGATCTAATGATGTCTTGTGTGACATTGAGGGTGTGCTGTTGGCAGAGCAATCTTATCTCAGTCTTACCATGGTCCCACCACTGCCTAAGACTGCTAAAATCTCCCTTCCTCTGCCTAAAAACACTCCAGAAATAAATAAGGGCCTCTTTAAAATGTTTATCAAATGTTAAAACCGAGTTAAAATGCCAATATGCACTTCTGGGTAAAACATTTCTAATAAAAACCTTACATAAAAGCAAAGAGTGATCCGTAAAACCAGCAGGTGATATGCTGCACATTTTAAAAGTGTTAAAATGATGCTTAAAACAATAAAAACGATCTAATCTAGCTGATGAAATTCTATTCTCTCTGATGTGGGACCAGGTGTACTGCCTGTTGTCTGCGTGCATCCTTCTCCATACATCCAGCAGGCCGTGGGAGTGGACCAGCTGCCTCAGAGCATGCTGGGATGCTGGATGCGGCTCTGCATGGTTGCGATCTAAAGATGCATCTTCTGTACAATTAAAATCCCCACCCAAGAATAAAAAATCCTCCGTGGCACAACCGTTTAAAACATCACTAACTTTGAGTAAAAACAGCTTCCTCTCTGCACCGTTTGTTGGAGCATACACATTTATAAAAACAACTGTAAAAAGGTCAAACCGTGCTTTTATTAAAAGCAACCTCCCTTGATAAAATGCTCGACCTCCAGTTAGACAGGATTAAAAGACTGGGAGAGGAGGAAGCCCACCCCCCCACTGAGAGAGGTGTTGTGGCTTAAAATGACTTCCCCCTCCCACTCCTCTTTCCAGTCCGTCTCATTAAAAACATCGCTGTGCGTCTCTTGTAAAAAGAGGACATCGACATGTTTGATTTTTGCACTCTTTTTTTTAAGTGCCCTCTTTCTTTCCTCTCTGGCTCCATTCACATTTAAACTTCCCACTCTAAAAGTATCCATTGCGAGTGAGATATTAAAAGCAAAAATAAAAACAGGTAAATAAATTAAACACACACATTGAGGTTTTTAAAATCACCGCTGCCCATTTGCTTCCTTACTTTAGTTACAATTCTTTTTAATCTATAAACTTCCAGCTCATCCAAGACAGACTGCTCTTTCCTGTTCATGTGGAGTCTTGCTGAGGCACAAAAAACGGCCAAATCTGGGAAATATTCTTCTATTATTACGTTATGTTGGTTTTTTGTCTGCACCAGGTAATTCTTAATCATTTCAGCTGAGTACATTTTTTTTTGTTGACTACTGGTCAAAAAACCTGGCACATCGCTGCTGTCAGACACACAATCATCCCAACTATCATCCGCCTGTCCTTGCTCTCTTCCTTCCTTTCCCTCACTCCCTACTTTACTGCTTTTTGCAACGGTTGATGTATCTTTTTTATTTCTCCTGCGTTTAATAGCAGTCTTTTTTTTATTTATCATTTCTGCTGCCTCCTCTTCCTCCATCTCAGCAACCTCCACCCGCTCACCCCATGTTTTCTTCTCCTCTCTGTTTTTTACATATGTGTTTCACTATCCATATCCTCCTCCTGTGTTTTACTGACTTCACCTGTCTCTACATTTTCTTTTGCCAAATCACCTTGTGGTTCATTGATTATTTCAGGGGTTTTTTCACCATTTGTATTTGTTTATCTTTTTTTCTCCCATCCCCTTTTTCTTCTGCTTCACACAAAACCACCACCTAATTTTCCTGAACATAATCACCCACACCCACACCCTGTGCAACACCACCGCACCGCAAGCCGGGCACAGCAGCAGAACCGCGCTGTGTAGCGTGCCCTCGCCCGCTCCGTGTCCGAGACGTCACATCGCGCCGCCACCGTGGGAGACACCCTCCATCAGCAGCAGCCACCTGCTGCTCCATTACAACCGGCGCATCGGCGGGCGGCCCCGCCGCTGGCGCGTTGGACGGTCCAGCCTGCGCGTCATCCGGACCAGGCGGAGCCGTATCCCCGCGCCTCGGACAGGCATTCACGGTGTGCCCCTCCTCCCCGCAACCAAAGCAAATCATAACTGATGATGTTGCAAAAATCACATAGTCATAATCATCTACTTTAACGTAAAAACGGAGGTTAAGCTCCGCATTCCGATTGTTCAGTATCATATAAACTTGTCTGCGGTGAGACACTACGTGTTTCAGTAGTAGACTTACATCCAGACAGCATCTTTTTCACTGGAGAAACAAGTTTCCCGTGTCTGCACAGTTCTCCACTGAGGGACTCATCAGTTATGAAGGGAGGGACATTGGAAAGTACAACTTTGGTTGCGGGCAGCATCAGCGGCTGCTTGTACAAACATTTCTCTCACCGTAATGCCTGTCTCGATGACGCGGTTCACCTTCTCCACCTGATCCAGAAAGATCACCACCGCGCTGTTCATCCGCGCCAGGGACTTAATGCTGCTGTCCCCGACCTTCTCTCCCACAGCCAGCCCGATCTCCTCCACAGTGCATGGGAAGCCGGCTATTTTAATGCCGTGCTTCCGCGTGAGTTTGGCAAATTCTCCATTTACAATGGCGTCAGACGCCGGCCGGCAAGTCACCGGCAGGAGAAGCCCACAAAACACCCCACAAACACCACCAAAAAGCACGAAAAGTAAAGCAAATCAAACCACCACCAATAAACTATATTAAATGAACACCCATTACACAAAAATAAACTGAAAATATAACGCAAAAGTCTCGCACTTCTCTTTCACTCACACTCCAAAATCTCCCAGCATGCACCAGGAAGAAGAAGAAGAAGAAGATTTGATTTGATTTTGATTTTTAAAACTAATTTTATTTGCATTTGTTTTAAACATACACCCACCCTGCAAAAGAGTCGGAACAAACCTAATACATTACACAATCAAAATAAATAAACAGATTTCCATGACTACCAAATAAATATCATTTGAAAAAGCGTTTCACCCATATTAAAAACATCCTCTTTTACAGACTTTAAAAACAAAAAACTACACCTATCCTTTAAAACTTCAATAATAGAGAGTCATTCTCCCCTAGTGAGCACAGAACCTGCCCAACAGCCCACACATCCAGAAACCCCTGCAGATGATTGATCAGCGTATAGTACGCATGCTCCACCCTCAGACGCGCTGCCACCAGCCCCCTCAGACAGAGCACTGCATCCGTCCATCCCACTCCAGCAAGTTGGTTCTTCCTACTTTTCCAGATTGCTAATTTTGCATTAGCAAACAAGAAATTCATCAATACCAGGGTTTCCCTCTTTTTCAGGATGTATTTGGGCCCATGGACAAAAAGTGGTATGGAGAAAACCTCCCCGAACCCTTCCACCCACCCCTGTAACACCTTTTTAAGACCAGCCAATCGGGGACAGGACACCACTAAATGCTCCAATGTTTCTGCCACAAAACAGAACGGACAGCCCCCCCTTGTGTCTGGGTCAAAATGAGCTCTGTATTTGTTAGTGGCTATTGCACCGTGTATAATTCTCCATTGGATGTCAGCCATCCGTTTCTCAACCGGAGATTTATACAGGATCCGCCAGCTGCCCTGAGGGGAAAAGCCCAAGCCAAACACATCCGTCCACCTCGACTCTCTGACGCCTGCGAGCGAGCTGAGGTTTAGCACCTTTACGCAGCTAAGATATAGCTTCTTTCCACTGCAGGAGCTGAACTTTCCAGGTGTTAGAGTCCCCAGTGATAGCAGGAGACCATCCTCCTCTCTCCATTCCCCCACCGCAGGACCCACACTCAAGGCAGGAAAAACATAATCATGTCCCTTTCTCCACTGGTCAGCCAGATCTGCATCCAGAGCAAAAGTCCGGTGGGATGGCGACAGCGACTGCCACACCTCATCTACCAGGTTCTCCAGAACTCGGATTGATCGAATGCCCGTCTCAGCCAGTGTTTCTGTGGAGATCCCTGTCAAATGGCCAAGTTTTACCACTCCCGCTTCAACAACGCATTTCTTAGGGTGGCCGAAGAGAAAAGGGTTCCAGAAAGAAAACCAGTGTCAAACAGTGGCTCTTCAAACAGCCACATCCCAGGCCGGGGGTCGGGTGGTCTGGTAAAACTCAGAGTCTTCCAGGCATTGATGACTGAGCAGTAAAAAGGTGCAAGTCCAGTTATCTCGTACGCAGGGGCCTTCAGCAGAAACAGGTGTTTATCAAAACCAAAGCCCCCTGCCCTCCAGAGTAACAGCCGGGCCATAGCCAGCCAGCAGGGAGAGGCACCATACAGCAGCCGCTAAGCTGCCTGCAGTCTAAACGCAGCAGTCCTCGCAGTAATGTCCACAAGGCCCTGTCCCCCCTCCGCCACAGGCAGGTACAGGACCGATGCTGGCACCCAGTGATGACCCGACCAGAAGAAATCCACGAGGAGCCGCTGCAGTTGTTTCATGAGGCCCGGCGGTGGGGTTAACACCTGGAGTCTGTGCCACAGAGACGAGGCAACCAGATTGTTGGCTACAAGAACTCTTCCCCTGTAGGACAGCTGGGGTAGCAGCCATTTCCATTTGGCTAATTTTGCTTGCACCTTTCCCAGCAATCCCTCCCAGTTCTGTGCCACCATGTCCTCAGACCCCAACCAAACTCCCAGGACCTTTAAACCCCTGTTTCCCCAGCCAAGGTTACCAGGAAGACTGGGCCTATTTCCTACACTCCACTGACCTACCAAAACTGCCTCACTCTTCTCCCAGTTAACTTTGGCTGAAGCAGCCTTCCTATACAAAGCTAAACTGTCCTGTAGCTCCTGGATATCTCGCTGACCCTGGATAAAACACTGACATCATCAGCATAAGCTGATACAACCACCGGGGGGGCCTGAGCTGACTCTGGCAGACACAGGCCCCAGCCGGTTTCTAAGTCTGCACAAAAGGGGCGATGGCAATACTGTATAATAGGCCTGAGATAGGGCAGCCCTGCCTGATCCCCCTTTTAACTGGTACAGGTCTGCTCAGCCCTCCCCCCACCTTCACAACAACATGCATCACTGTACAAACACTTCACCCAGGACAAAAAGTGCTCCCCAACACCAAAAGCCTGCAATGTGGCAGCCAGAAAAGTGTGATCCACACGATCAAACGCCTTCTCCTGGTCAATAGAAATAATACCAACATTTATATTATACAGTTTGCAAACATCAAAAGTGTCTCTCATCAAAAACAAATTGTCCACAATTGATCTGCCAGGGATGCAATATGTCTGATCAGTACCAATAAGAAGTTCGATAAAACACTTCAGTCTGTTAGCTAAAACCTTTGACAGTATCTTATAGTGCGTACATAAGAGAGCCACAGGTCTCCAATTCTTCAGCAGGGTTAAATCTCCTTTCTTAGGCAACAGTGAAATCACTGCACGCCTACAGGAAGCTGGAAGAGTCCCTTTCCCAAAGGACTCCATCAATACGTCCAACAAATCATGTCCTAGAATACTCCAAAAATGTTTAAAAAAGTCTGCAGGTAAACCGTCTATGCCCGGAGCCTTGCCGGAGGCCATCTGTGTCACCGCAGAGGTCAGTTCCTCCAGCGTAATGTCAGAGCCCAGGGTGTCACTTTCGGCTGGACTCAGCTGTGGAAGACCCTGAAGAAGTTCATCAGCAGCTTCCACGTCACAACCTTCGGCTTTGAACAGGTCTGTGTAGAAGCTGCATGCCTCCTCATCTCAGCAGGTTCAGAGGTTACCTGTCCATCGGGGAGACGCAGACATACCATCTGCTTCCTTTTGGCCCACAGACCTCTCCAGGTTGAAGAAAAAGTCGGTTGGTGCATCAATGTCTCTCATGGAAGTAAAACGGGCTCTGATCAGAGCTCCGTTGGCTTTCTCCTGAAGAAAACAGTTAAGCTGTTGTTGTTTTAGGAGGGACTGTTCTATATTTCGAGCAGACACACTCTAACTCTCTGATCTCCCTCTAACTGCTCTATAGCTCTCCTAATGTTTGCAGTGGAGTAGGCTGTATACTGTTGGCAGAACACTCTAATCTGAGCCTTTCCTACCTCCCACCACTGACTCAGGGAGGGAAAAGACTCTTTCTTTGATTTCCAGTTGATCCAGAACAATTTAAAATTCTCACAGAAAATCAAATCTTGTAAAATTTTAACATTGAACTGCCAGAAAGATCTAGGTTTCTCTGTGTTGGATAAAACCAAATCTAAAGAAACTAGCTGATGATCTGTAAAACCAACAGGTTGGATGTGACAGTTCACTGCACGAGTAATAAAAGAAGCAGACATGTAAAACCTGTCTAGCCTGGCTGCACTGACGCCCCCATCTAGCATTCTCATCCAGGTGTATTGTTTAACAGAGGGGTGCTTCATCCTCCACACATCCACTAAGTCAGCCTCTCTTATCACCTGTGACAGTAAAAGGGACGACTGAGGATGAGGCTCCCGTCCTATTCTGTCTAAAGTGACATTAGTGCAAACGTTCCAGTCCCCCCCCAGTATAACACACTCCCCCTGTACACTAGTGTCTAGCTTGTCTTTTATTAACTGAAACACAGATACCCGTGCAGGGCCCTGATTGGGTGCATAAACATTAATAAAAGTGAAAAAGAACTCTAACAGTTCCACTTTCACCATCAAGGCTCTACCTGCCACTATCTCTGTGCTGGATAAAATCTTAACATTTAGAGAGGGGGAGAAAAACACAGCTACTCCAGCACTAAGGTTTGAGCCATGACTGAGTACATACTGACCCCCACCACATCCCCAGTCCGTCTCATTCAGGCTATCACTGTGCGTTTCCTGCAGAAATATCACATCTAATTTTTTCTGATTAAAGACCTCTAACACTAAAGCTCTTTTCTGTGCACTTCTACCCCCGTTAATGTTTAAAGAAGCAACCCTTAAAGCCTGCATTAGAGGAAGGAGATAGAGAAAAAGAACAGACAGGTACACACAGCAGAGAGGAGACACCCAGTGTTGCATGATCATGTTGAAATTATTTAGACCTTTTCAGTTTCTTCCCTCTTTTGCTTCCTTTCGTAGCTTTTTTCATATTAGTTACATGCTTCCTGAGACGATAGCGTTTCTTATCATCCAGCAGGTCTAACCCTAAAACTTTCTGAAGAGTGCTCACTGTATGAAGAAACTTGTTAGTGTCAGGGAAAAAGTCTCTCACTTCCACTGCCTTGCCAAAAGACTCATCTAAAAAGACATTAATCTCTTCCAAAGAATATATCTCTGCGTTCTGAGAGAGACTATCTGCAACTGAAACACAGTCAGAATCCCCCTCACCGTCTGTGTCCATCTCTGTCACCTCATTATTGTCTGCAGCCTGTTGAAGCTCTTTTTGCCGCCCAGAGCCAGACGGCAGCCCCTGCTGTGTGCCAACAGCCTCCACCTGTCCCACAGCAGCAGTCCTCACCTGTCCTGCTACATCATCTCCCACCCGTTTACCTGTTTCCAAATGTTTCCCTCTCACACTCACTGCACTCTCTACAGTCCCTGTTTCATCTCTCACGATATGCATCCCTACTTCCTCCGCAGCCCCCGGGGCCCCGGCGGGTGCAGCAGCAGCCCCCGCGACACCGGGTTCCGCGGCCGCGGACCCAGCCGCCCCGGCTGCTCCCGGCTCAGTGGCCCCGGCCACCCCGGGCTCAGCGGCCCTGGGCCCAGCGGCCCCGGCCGCCCCGGGCTCAGCCGCACCCGGCTCAGCGGCCCCGGGCTCAGCCGCACCCGGCGGAGCGGCGTGCCGTCTCCGTGGACATGCGACACGTTTGTGACCCGACTCCCCGCACTCAAAACACTTTACGTTCCCTGAGCTCGTATAAAAACCCTCCTCGTGCCTCACCCGGAAGGACACATCTACTGTCTACGGACAATTCAGAAACATGAAAACCTGTCTCCGCAGAGATTGGACATGTTTTAGCTTTTCATCCTTACACCCCAGAGCAACAGTGCGGAGATTACTGGAAACTTCCCAAAACGCTTCAGCTCCCGTTCCAGCGCCTCATTCGGGATGAACGGAGGAACGCCAGACACAGTGATCCGCGTGGACGGTGTCGCCAGCGGTGAAACTTGAATATATTCCTCGTTTAGCATTAATCCGCTCTCGATAAGTTCCATCACATATTTCTGGTCTTTCAAAAAGACCACGACCGCTTTGTTCATGCGGGAAGCATAGGAGATGTTTACATGACCGACCTGATCCCCCACAGCCAGCAGCACCTGCTTCACTGTGCTTGCGGCTTGAGCCACCAACCGCACTCCGTGTCTCAGAGATACCGGCGGCGCCCCGAAGGACGCCATCCCCGCCACGAGGCACGGAAAAAACACTAAATGAAAAGATTAACCGTACTTGCAAAGAGTACAAATATCCCAACGGAAGATCATACAGTTAAAGAAACGATTGAAACAGAAACAACCGAAATAAAGTTGAAAAATCCCTCTTCCCTCTTCAAACACACCTCCACCACAGAAGAAGAAGAAGAAGAAGAAGAAGAAGAAGAAGAAGAAGAAGAAGAAGAAGAAGAAGAAGAAGAAGAAGAAGAAGAAGAAGAGAAGAAGAAGAAGAAGAAAAGAAGAAGAAAGAAAAGAAGAGAAGAAGAAGAAAAGAAGAAGAAAAGAGAAAAGACAAGAAGAAAAAAAAGAAGAAAAGAGAATAGAGAGGAAGAGGAGATGACTGAACTGTTCAGTGTCAATCCTGTGGAGATGGAGGTTATAAATCTAAAAAAATCATGTTCAGCTTAAGTCTCAGCAAAACTCACAACATTTCTGGAGCCTTGTAGACCCAGAAAACTATAAGAACATTCACCAAGCAGCACTGAAAATGTCTGCTTTATTTGGCTCTACATGCCTTTGTGAAGCAGCTTTTTATGACATGAATGTCATGAAAACTAAATACAGAACAAGACTGACTGATGAACATTTAAATGACTCTATTATGGTCCTTTTCCACTGCAGCACGTAGCACGGTTTAAGCGGGACGTGCCAAACCCGGCCCGTTTCTTTTGCTTTTCCACTAGGGCTAGTTCCGACTCAGGGCTACTTTTTCACCTTTTTTCTGGCCCTCCAAAATCGAGGTTCTTACCAGGCCAACAACCGGGCTGAATATGCTAAACTAGTGACGTAAACACTCGACTGCTGAATGGTCAGAGAGAATCGCTGGCAAGGGGGCTACAACTACAACAAAATGAACATATTTTACCGTGATTTAGATGCTGAAGTAACAACATACTGATACCGGTCTGCAGACAAGACGGTAGACTAAAAACCTTTTAAAATGCGTGTTTTTTTAATGGAGATCGGATCGATCAGGCTAAGCTAACGCAGTATATGCTCCGACCGTCCACACTCACAACAACGGCCTACAGACATAAATAAACCAGGGACTGTATTCGCCATGACACAGACAGTCTGTGGTTTGTACTTGTTTTTTAACTTTTGTCTAGTTTCTGAACAGATATGAGGAGCTGTGAGCTCTGAGTGCTAACAGCTAACGGCTGATGTTTTGATGTTGTGGCTCACATTGAAGATGACGTCACGGCAGTTTGACGCAGCGTCGCTCCGCCCGCCTAACAGCCGATCGCCCCGGCTACACTGCGTTACTATAGTAACTACCCCAGTTCCTAAACTGTAATGGAAACGCAGCATAAAGTGAGCCTGGCCTAACAAGGCCTAACAAGGCCTAACCTAAGCCGGGCTAGGTCCTGCAGTGGAAATGCACCATTAGAGTGAACCTAAGTGGGTACACTCCAGCATACACCTGTATGGTGGACTCCATGCAGCGCCAGTCATCTCACTAACTGTGAAAAAGAGTGAATGCCACTTATTTTACACATGTGCCATATGATGCTTGTAAGGTGACATTTATGTGAATTTTCAGTGATATACTCACTATGTGGGCCATAATAATATGTGATAAATTGTCGTTTTCTTGGACCTTGATGTGAAGTTAAGATTTTTGATAAGCTTTGGGTATTGCAATCTCACACATGTACAAAAGTAGCTTAATTCAACTGATGAGTGCTATGTGAATAAATGTAAGCGATGTGATGCATGTAGCTCTTGGTAACTTTCATTTTTTCAAAGTAGCTCTCAGATGGAGAAAGGTTGGAGACCCCTGGTATACAGCATCTCTACAGTGTCCTGAATCTGACCCTACATACACATCCTAGCTTTAGCCAGGGCAAGAACAACTATACATCTTAAAATGACACTTGTTTTTTTACTGAATACATTTAATAATACACCATTATTTTATAAAACAGAACTTCTTACATAGTGGATTGTAAAGCTGTGAACAAATGCAACGTCCCTCTGATCCACCGTGGAGCGATGAGATATGAACTAAGGTTTATTTTATGTTTGAGAATGTTGGCGATGGCATAGGCAGACCTTTTACATGCCGCCATTAAAAAAAAATCTATTTGTGGACAACAATGACCATTAACAATGAATTAAATCACATTTTCAATTCATTTGTGCTGTTTTCTCTTTCCGCATGTCTAAAAACGACTGTTTTGTTGAGTTGTGCACAAAAGTTGAGATATCCTTACATTTAATCGAGGTAAAGGTCCATTCGGTTTGGTCTTTTGTAATGATTTTTTTTGGTCTTTGAGCATGGTCAAAGAGATCTCAAGTTATCAGTGACATGAGCGCAGCAAACTCGTGTGGTGGAAATATCTCATAGAAATGAGACAGATTGTCTTTGAAAATGTAATAGGCTTTTCTGCGAAGTAAAGGATCCGAACATTACAGAGAGTCATATGTTCACGGGTCTGAAAGTCTGAATGAAGAGTGTGTGTGTTGAAACACCTGCGTCCTTGAGACGGCCAACCAAGTGCAAAAACAATTCCCTATCTGGTAATACTGAGCTACAAGTTAGTCATAAATTAAACATAGCGTTGTATTATGTTGGAAAGGGGGACTCAGTACTTTCCCACTCTCATGTAAAAGACACTCTTTACTTATAGTAAAGAATCAAATTATTTTTCCTACAATGCTACAATAGCATCACAATGTCGAACATTTTGTCAAAAATGTTGTGATATTTGATATACTTCATATTGCTCGGTCCTACCTTGCTCGCCAACCTTTAATCTGAACAGAAAGACAGAATGTCAGGACGGCATTTCTGTGAACAAAAAGCTGAAGCTCTGGATAGAGGCATCTGTACACCTGGGTCTTCTTCTTAGAACCAAACAATACTCTGTGCTTTCAGCTGAGGCTACATCATAGGCGGTGTCTTTGAAATGGGACAAATTAAGATGAATGGATGTTTTTTCTCCCATTCAGAGTCACTATTCAGTGAATAAATCTGCAGCCGTGCTGGGGATGGGCAGCGAGAATGTGTTCGTGGTGAAATGTGATGAAAGGTGGGTCAGATAGGCTGTTAAAAGCTAATGCACCAGAAAAGACTGTTAAATGTTTGCTCACCTGTTGCAGCTGTGTGTGTGTGTGTGTGTGTGTGTGTGTGTTTGTGTGTGTGCGTGCGTGCGTGCGTGCATGCGTGCATGCGTGTGCGTGTGTGTGTTTCCGGATCATTTGTCCATCCAGTGGGCTAGAATCCATCAATATATTTCATTTGTACTGCCCCTTTATCTATAAAAATACCTTATTTTTTTAACATTGACTTTAATTAAATGTTTTATGTCAACAGATTTCTCACAACTCTATTGGGTTAGTTAAAAACAATAATACATAGTTTAAATACAAAATCGATTCTTTTTCAGAGGGAAAATGATTCCTGCTGACCTCGAGTCTTCCATTGTTGCAGCTAAAGAAAAGGTAGTATGAATGGAGAAAGATTTAAAAAATAACGAAAGAAGGTCCCGTTCAATCGAGAACAGTGGGTCCACATTTTCTGTTATCCCACGGTATCATGACATACTTTAATTGACTTTGGATCAGTTTATCCACATCAAGAGACTGACTTGAGTTTCTCTCCTCAGGGTTTGGTTCCATTCTATGTGAATGCGACAGCAGGAACCACGGTGTACGGAGCCTTCGATCCTCTCAACGCCATCGCTGACATCTGCCACAGACACATACTGTGGATGCATGTTGATGTAAGGCAGTGGTGGAGGAAGTACTCAGATCTTTAGCTCAAATACAAGTAGTAATACCACAGTGTATACATTATTTGTTAGAAGTTAAACCCCTTCATTCTTTTTTATACCAAAACCAATGTAATCATCCTGCAGAAGGATATATATATATGTATATACAGGACTGTCTCAGAAAATTAGAATATTGTGATAAAGTTCTTTATTTTCTGTAATGCAATTAAAAAAACAAAAATGTCATACATTCTGGATTCATTACAAATCAACTGAAATATTGCAAGCCTTTTATTATTTTAATATTGCTGATTATGGCATACAGCTTAAGAAAACTCAAATATCCTATCTCTAAATATTAGAATATCATGAAAAAGTATACTAGTAGGGTGTTCAACGAATCACTTGAATCGTCTAATTAACTCGAAACACCTGCAAGGGTTTCCTGAGCCTTGAAAAACACTCAGCTTGGTTCAGTAAACTAAATCACAAGTATGGGGAAGACTGCTGATCTGACTGCTGTCCAGAGGACCGTCATTGACACCCTCCATCAGGAGGGTAAGACACAAAAAGAAATTTCTCAAAGAGCAAGCTGTTCACAGAGTGCAGTTTCAAAGCACATCCACAAAAAGTCTGTTGGAAGGGGGAAATGTGGCAGGAAACGCTGCACAACCAAGAGAGATGACCGCAGCCTTAACAGCATTGTGAAGAAGAGTCGCTTCCAGAATTTGGGGGAGCTTCAAAGACAGTGGACTGAAGCTGGAGTCCAGGTATCAAAAGTCACTGTTCACAGACGTGTCCGGGAAATGGGCT
The DNA here is from genome assembly GCA_031216635.1 of Dissostichus eleginoides. Classification (NCBI taxonomy): domain Eukaryota; kingdom Metazoa; phylum Chordata; class Actinopteri; order Perciformes; family Nototheniidae; genus Dissostichus; species Dissostichus eleginoides. Next base: position 33,915,143 of record CM062276.1, read on the forward strand.
ACAATAGCCGTATTCCCATGGTCAAGCCACTTCTGAACTCAAGACAACGGAAGAGGCGTCTGACTTGGGCTAAGGAAAAGAAGCACTGGACAGTTGCACAGTGGTCCAAAGTCCTCTTTTCAGACGAAAGCAAGTTTTGTATTTCATTTGGAAGTCAAGGCGCCAGAGTCTGGAGAAAGGCTGGAGAGGAGCAAAATCCAAGTTGCTTGAAATCCAGTGTGAAGTTCCCACAGTCAGCGATGGTTTGGGGAGCCATGTCAGCTGCTGGTGTTGGTCCACTGTGTTTCATCAAGCCCAGAGTAAATGCAGCTGTGTACCAAGAGATTTTAGAGCACTACATGCTTCCGTCTGCTGAAAAGCTCTATGGAGATGAGGAATTCATTTTCCAGCATGATCTGGCACCTGCCCACAGTGCCAAAACCACCAGTAACTGGTGTACTGACCATGGCATTACTGTCCTCGATTGGCCTGCAAATTCCCCTGACCTGAACCCCATAGAGAATATGTGGGGTATTGTGAAGAAGAAGCTGAAAGACACCAGACCCAACAATGCTAATGAGCTAAAGGCCGCTATTGAAGCATCCTGGGCATCCATAACACCTCAGCAATGCCACAGGCTGATTGCCTCCATGCCACGCCGCATTGATGCAGTAATCCGTGCAAAAGGATTCCCAACCAAGTACTGAGTGCATTAATGGACATTTTCAAATGTTTGATTGTGTTTTGCTGTTATAAATCTTTTTTTTTTACTTGGTCTGAGGAACTATTCTAATTTTTTGAGATAGGATATTTGAGTTTTCTTAAGCTGTATGCCATAATCAGCAATATTAAAATAATAAAAGGCTTGCAATATTTCAGTTGATTTGTAATGAATCCAGAATGTATGACATTTTTGTTTTTTTAATTGCATTACAGAAAATAAAGAACTTTATCACAATATTCTAATTTTCTGAGACAGTCCTGTATATATATATACTACCGTCTCAGACTGTATGCTACTAGAACACTTAATAATAACAGTTTAATACCCATAAAACAGATTAAAGCATGTTTTTTAAAGGTTTTTTATATGGGTTTATAGTCAGTCAGTTACTAGGTCAGTTAAAGTGGACCTATCATGCTATATTTGAATAATATATTGTAGGGCCATACCTATATAAAACATGTCTGTGAAGTTTTTTTTTCAAAATCCCAAACAGATCATGCATTTTAGCCATGCTTCATTTCGCTCTATTTGCTCTTTTTTAGCCCTGTTTCTGCAGGGGGCTGATTCTGTGAGAAGTCTTCTTCGCTGCTTTTGTGGCAGACTACAGCGCCACTTACAGGCCTGGTATATGTACTACAGCGTCTCCAGCGCTTTCGAGCGGCAATGGCCGTGGCTGTCTCCTCCTGATAGGTGGAGAGTTGCCCATATAGGCGGAGCTCCCCGTTTCTGACGTCAGAACAATTTCAAATCTTTATCAGTCTGTATCAGCTCCGTTGCAGCCCCGTTTTTAGTAGAGATGGCAAATCCGGATCCTTTTACGGACTCAGGGTCTTCTGAGTCAGTCATTGAAGAGATCCGGATCATACAAGTCATTTGAGTCATATGAGTCAGCAGCACCAAGACTGTAGAAATCCTATCGGTGAAACCGAAAACTTGTTGCATTTCACGAGCATATTAAACTGACGTTACATTAACCTCCGCTACAGTGTCTTTTGCTTTAATAAAAAATGTTGATCACAAAAAAAAAGGGTTATTTTTGCGATTTGGCGAATCTGAGTCAGGATTTGCGAATCTGAGTCTGCTGTTGACTCGTGCATGAGGAGGACGAGTCTGCTGGATCTCTGGATCTGCTGCTATACGGTTACGGCTCTGAGTCCGCACGAGTCTGCTCTGCTGTGCTTTGCACAGTGAGTCAGGATTTGCGAATCTGAGTCTGCTGTTGACTCGTGCATGGACTACGAGTCTGCTGGATCTCTGGATCTGCTGCTATATGGTTACGGCTCTGAGTCCGCACAAGTCTGCTGTGTTTTGCACAGTGAGTCAGGATTTGCGAATCTGAGTCTGTGAAGTTCCGCTGACTAACTCGTAGGCTACTGGTCTCTCTCGATCATTGACCTGGATCCACGGATCCCGCGATTTTGATTAAGTCCATTATGTTTCCGGCTCTAAATGAAGTTTCAGTGTAGACTTCTAACAAAATTGTCATGTTGTGCAACAGTCTCCTGCGTGTAATAGCTGCATTTCCAATAAGGATCTTACTTGGCAAAACGTTTATTTTGAACATAGCACACAAAAAGAAAGAAACAATGACAAATGATAGAAAATTGCAAACAGTTAGAATATATAAAATGTCTTAATTATACAATTATTATTGTTATTGGGTCAAGGGGGCTGGTCAACAAATCACCACTGCAACAACTTCACCCAGTATCTCCACCCATGATAAAATAACTATGAAAAATAAAAAATTAATTAAAATGAACATATATACATATTTGGGTCATGAAAACAGTGTGTATGTAGATCTAATCATATGCCCCCCCCCCTATTTTCTCATGGACTGCGTAATCATTGCAATACTGGTGTTTGTAGGCCCTATGTGTTAAATTTGTGTAAAGTGGTGTCTTTTGCTTTAATAAAACATGTTGATCACAAAAAAAGGGTCATTTTGCGAATCTGAGTCTGCTGTTGACTCGTGCATGACGACGAGTCTGCTGGATCTCTGGATCTGCTGCTATACGGTTACGGCTCTGAGTGCACGAGTCTGCTATGTTTTGCACAGTGAGTCAGGATTTGCGAATCTCTGAGTCTGCTGTTGACTCGTGCAGGATATAGCCGCGGGAGCCGGGTGCTGGAGGAGGGGCTGCAACATGTTACTGTTAATCTATCCCCACTTTTGGCCACACCCCCTAAGTAAAATGTCTTCCCGGCCGCGGCTATGCTCGTGCACAATATGACGAGTATGGATGGATGGATCTCTGGATCTGCTATGCTATTACGGTTAGGAGCCGTAATTTACGGCTCCCCTGAGTCCCCACGAGTCTGCAGGAAGTTTCACTGATCCGCGTCCCCTCCCCTGAGCCAAACGATAACTTCTGGCAGCTATCCTACTTGCTAAAGGCTAGGCAGATGGACTGGGGTACGTTGTAATGTGATTTTACATGTTATCAAGAGAGTAGCGAGTGACGCAATTTATAGTTTTAATTTGTACGTCACACCAGGTGTAGGACTCAAAGGACTCGGGTTAATGGAGAGGGGAGACTCGTCACGACCAGCTCATTTCTAGGATCCGGGTTAATGATCCGGATGAATCAGGACTCGCCCATCTCTAGTTTTTAGAGATTTGGGTACGGAGGAAAAGAGAGAGGGTTGTGTTTTCTGACACTTGGTGAGTTCCCTGACACACCGGGGACACATATTCATGTATAAAAGACGTACAAAAGTGCATTTTGCATGATAGGTCCCCTTTAAGGTAGTGTACTGACTGACCCGTGTTTAGTCATGGCTGCTGTGCTTTTATGTTTTAATAAATAAAGCTTTATCATTGGGTGGAGGGTGGGAACGCAGTGTGGGATCATGTTTTTGAGGAATCTCTTTGATTTTGCCTGCAGGCGGCGTGGGGTGGAGGCCTGCTGATGTCAGACAGACACAGGATGAAACTACAGGGCATTGAACGGTAAAACCACACAACCTATCCACTTCACTCAGCATGTCTTTGTTTCCTCCAGGAGTTTCTGTGAGCACCACTAAGAAGAATATGTGTTGCTCATTGTGAATTCATGTCAAGTGAAGCAAAGCATTATGACACAACCCAGTCTCACGGCATTTTGTGTTATAGTCACGACATTTAATCTATTGATTCGTGTTCACCAACACAATTTTCCCCTTTTTTTCGTGTCACACAGAACGATTTTAAAAGCAATGTATTTCTATTGGTAGTGTGTTTCGTGCATGCAACACGTCTTTTTGTCCGGTCGGGTCTTGGAAGACCGGAAGCTGTGTGGTTCATGAAACCATGTTCTTACTCAATATCAAGCCACAATTATTGTTTTTATTTTAAATCGTATAATGTCGGACTTTTTTTGCCGTCCGCGAAGGAAAGAAATGGGCTCAGAGCCTCAGAATACTGAAATCTGAATTTTTTTAATCTTTTTTTCCTTCTAATTTGTTATTCTTTTCTAAATAACACACTGTTATTTACTCAACAATAACACACAATTATCCTTGTTTTTATTTATTTGTTTAATTCTATAATCTCTGGCTTCTTTGCCGTTCCTCAGGAACTGAATTTCAAAATAAAGTCTCCGGAAACAGACGTAGGCCTTTAAGGCACATTTCGAGCATCATTGCGATACACACCAAGCCCCCAGGAAGTGCGCCGGACTCTGAAGAAAATATTCGTTGTGTCCAAACGGCGGTACTACAATTTCTGTATCAGTCCGTGACGTCACTGGGCCCAGAAAGACATTTCCCCATTGACTAACATTGGCAAAGAGACGTAAATCAGCGGATATTTTTTTTTAAACTAAATAAACTACCCAGTATGAACTATTTTATAGCCTTCATTAGGTCCTTAAAGTTCTAAAATGCACTAAAAGCCGAATCTAGATTTATTTTCTGTCTCCATTCATTCTATTGTGCCGAGAGTGGGAGCTCGGGGGGAGGAGCTTAAGGGGCGCTTGCTCTGTGAGCGCACATACGGGTTCTTCTGCTCTGACAGCCAGGCATGACGGGTAATCTGTGACGTTTCGCTCTCTCAAAAGTTGGGCCATTTTGTCCTCATGCTCCAATGAGCAGCTCTCATAGGAAAGAACGAGACCCCGCCTCCCACGCTGTATCCAGTTCTTATTATACATCCATGGCACATACGGGTTCTTCTGCTCTGACAGCTAGGCATGACGTGTAATCTTTGACGTTTTGCTCTCTCAAAAGTTGGGCCATCTTGTCCTCATGCGCCAATGAGCGGCTCTCATAGGAAAGAAGCTCGGTGATTGGATGTTTTAGCCGCAATGCACGTTGGGATATGGTGTTTATGCGATATGAAATCCGAAAAACATTTACAAAAAAGAAAATAATACTTTAATCCGAGTGTGCTTGCTTTTCTCTTTGAAAGTCATCACATAACGGCATTGTAATACACGGTTCGGCTGCATTACATATTACACATCTGCCGTAGTTCTTTATTTATAGAGCCCTGATTAGAAGACTTCTAGACAAACTGGAAGAACTGCCACCGAAACTGATACGTGACGTGGATCATAAATATATCAGCAATTAAACAACATCTTCCATTTCTCTTCACACAATACGTCTCCTTGCAGTATCAACACTAATTCGGCTGACTTTTATATTTGATCCAATTGGTAAATAGGCTATTTTTACACCATAACGGTGCACAGCTGATAGACAGGGACTTGTAGTTTTTAAAGATATTACTGATTTTCTTTGAATATAAGAATGTAAATACTGAGTTGAGAGAATAGTCAGGGGTTTTGGGTGATGGGAGACACATCTATGGATTCAGAATTTCAATAGCTTACCATTAAATGACAGATATACCTTTCTGTCTATGATGTTTTACAAATCAGATATTAATGTGTAGAAGTAAAACATGTGAAATAATATAGCAATATCCTGTAACATTATGTGAAAACATGAATAAAACTGCACTTCTTCAGATGTTATACATACATAAGTGTCCTACACTAATAATACAAAGTTATTATGGCATTGTATGCTGTGTGTACCTTATTTGTAACATCTTCAGACCTTTCCAACTCCTCAACAGTTGCCTGTCTTTGACTGTTGCAGGTGTAGGTTCAAATATTAAAAAAATATATGTGTGGATAACAAAATACATCCGTCATGAACTAACCTGGAAACTTATACTGGAAAGTATGATTTATTGTGTTAACACTGTAAACTTGACAGTTTTTTAACCCGCACCGCCTAGTGGTTAAAGCACGTTATTGCAATTTTTTGTTGAATATGTTATATTTATATACAAAATAGGGGGAAAGTAGAAGATCAATGATAGAAATATAGAATATAAAAAATCAAGAAGATACTGTAAGTGATCTCTACAATAAAACAGTTTAGTGCCGGATGTACAAAGATATTAATAGGAGGATGTGCAAAACAGAAAAACTAATTAACCTTTATTTAAACATTAATGAATACTTTAGGTTAAGGTCTTCTTTTAAATAAGAAAAAAGCTTTGGGGGTATCTACACATAAATATTAAGCCTGACAAAGTACTTAACGTCTAATATATTGCTTTCCTGCAATGTTAACTATGTTGAAGCACTTATTTTAACTGATAGTATACATATTAATTATACTCTTATGTATGTAGATAGTATAAGAAATGTGCAGAATATGACAGTTTAATGGTGGAGGTATACACACATATTGATAGATGTCTTGTATATACAGTCTTTAATTAACGAATGTATTGTAATTGTAAGTAATGAATATACTTTATAGGGATCTGCAGATACATGTTTAGTCTTCTCAAGCACCAACTATCAAATATCTCGCCTGATTGTTGGCACTTGACAATCACCTTCCCTGAATTTTACAAAGGTGTAACTAAAGTCTGATTTAAGGGTTGTTTATATTTCAAATCATTAATCAGAATCTGCAAAGTAACTAAAATAAATGTAGTGGAGTAAACATACCAGGTTAACCTCTGAATTGTAGTGGAGTAGAATTACAAAGAAACAATGAGCTGTCATGTGGGTATATGGGGGGCTGGACCTGTTCGAGTCCAGTTTTGGATAGTCTGCCGTGGGTTTCATTCCATTTCAAAGAGCTGTCAGTCGCTCGGCGTAATCTTGGCACACTGCCACTCCAACATCCAATCCCAGAGCTTGGGATCCTCAGCTATAGTTGAAGCTCGTGATTCACGGGGTTTGTCAAGTAACGGGACTGTAGTCCCAAACGATAGCTGAGGATTATGGGTAGTGTAGTGTCTTCGGCCATCCTAAACTCCGAAATGTTTTTTGGATTTCATATCGCATTAACACCATATCCCAACCTGCATTGCGGCTAAAACATCCAATCACCGAGCTTCAACCATCGCTGAGGATCTTGGGTAATCAGTTCAGTGGTTGTGTATTGCAATGATGCTCGAAATGTCCCTTATAGGCCTACGTCTGTTTCCGGTGACTTTATTTTGAAATTCAGTTCCTGACGGACGCCAAAAAGCCAGAGATGATAGAATTAAACAAATAAATAAAAACAAGGATAATTGTGTGTATTGTTGAGTAAATAACAATTTGTTATTTAGAAAAGAATAACAAATTAGAAGGAAAAAAAGATTTAAAAAATACAGATTTCATTATTCTGAAGCTCTGAGCCCATTTCTTTTCCTCACGGACAGCAAAAAAAGTCCGACATTATACGATTTAAAATAAAAACAATAATCGTGGCTTGATATTGAGTAAGAAAAGGTTTTTATGAACCACACAGCTTCTGGTGTTCCAAGACCCGACCGGACAAAAAGACGTGGTGCAGGCTCGAAACACACTACCAATAGAAATACATTGCTTTTTAAATCGTTCTGTCTGACACGAAAAAAAGGGGAAAGTCGTGTTGGTGAACACGAATCAATAGATTAAATGTCGTGACTATAACACGAAATGCCGTGAGACTGGGTTGTTTATTCAGGCGTCTAACCAAAAACACATTTAAAAAAACGTTGCCTTCAAGAGGTTGGAACTGGTAGTGGTAAAATGGTAACCTTTCCCCCGGTTTTACAAAAATAGACTGTGTGGTGAGCTTTCTGTACAGGTTGTTTGTCCCCTCTTGTTGTAATACACTTTGTGTATGCATTTCATTTGTGAAAATGAACATCATTTGTTGTGTTTTCATTGTTTTACAACCTGCATTTCAATAATGTAACTGTAGCATATTAGCCTCACATTGTTGAATCTTGTTTTTCTGTAGCCTACTACTACATGTTGTTGTTGTTGCGTCAAAATTCATTAGCCCCTCCTATAAACATTTATCCCCCTGAGGCTCCTAGGCTGAGCATTATTGTTCACTTACACAGTGAATTGCTGTTATAAACATAATAACTTGTGTGTGCTGTGGTTGCTAAAACAAGTCTGATAGTTGGTCCAATTTACATTTGAAGTGATTGTTTTCCAGAGCCTGGTCCGTCACCTGGAATCCTCACAAGATGATGGGCGTCCCACTGCAGTGCTCTGCCATACTGATCAAGAAGAGGGTAAGACATAATGCTGTACCCTTTAATTTAATTGTACATAAAAATAAAACATCACTATCTTTGGAGGCTATCAACTGAATGTTTTTAGCCATGCTGTGTGTATCTGTCCACCTCTCTCTTCTTCACAACTATTAGATGCATTGGACATTTGTACAGATATTTAGGATGCCTTCAGAATGAATACTAAGGACCATGGCGCCACTATGAGAGTGAAATTGGTGGTCCAGGGTAAACAATTGGGTTCATTCATCGTCTTTGTCAACTTTGGTGAAATGTTTTATGTTAAATGTCTTAAAAATATATCCTAAACAGCTGGTGTGGCTGTTGACTGTTAATCTTGTTCTGCAAACAGGGTTTTTTTAAAATGCTATTTTGTGGTCCTCCTCAGGGTCTCTTACAGGGGTGTAATGAGATTGGGGCCACTTACCTCTTCCAGACGGACAAACCCTACGATGTGAACTACGACACCGGAGATAAGAGCATCCAGTGTGGCCGACATCAGGACGTCTTCAAGCTTTGGCTCATGTGGAAGGCAAAGGTATTCCTGTGCAATATGAGAGTGACTCATGTGAAGACTGCATCTGATTTTCTTTTGATGTTGGGGACTTCCTTTTCGATGGGAATCCTTTTCTTTTTGTCCTTATCTTTATTAGATAAAATATGCACAAATGTATTTTGACGATTAGTTGCGCAACCAGTGAAGCAGTGATGACGTACTGTATTTTTCTAAGCTGCTTTAATAATAATAATAATAATTCATTTATTTTATATAGGCGCCTTTCAAGGCTCTCAAGGTCGCCGTACAAACACACAAAAAACAAGATACACAATAGATAACATATACAAGACAATGCAGTATATAAATCAATCAAATAATCAAATAAATAAAAACAGAGGATGTGTGATGGATAATGATCAGGGTGGATATGCGAGTGTGAAGAGATATGTTTTGAGACGTGATTTGAAAATGGGGAGAGAGTCAGTATTGCGGATGTCAGGTGGGAGGGAGTTCCAGAGGCGGGGTGCAGAGCGGCTGAAGGCTCTAGACCCCATGGTGGTTAAACGGAAGGGGGTGCAGTGAGGTGGAGGGAAGCAGAAGACCTGAGTGTGCGGATGGGTGTGTTAATGTGCAGGAGGTCGGAGAGCAGTGGCGGACTGGCCATCGGGACGTTCGGGACGAATCCCGATGGGCCGGTACTGAAGTGGGCCGGTCGGACGATGTGGGCCGGTCGGATAAGTCACTAGCACCCCGCCCCCCCGTTGGCAATTTACTAGCGGTATTTTTACTAGCCGGTCGAGAGTCCTGTGCTGATTTTTAGTCCCAGTCCGCCCCTGTCGGAGAGGTACAGAGGAGTGAGGTTATGGATGGCCTTAAAGGTGAGGAGCCGAATCTTAAAAACTATACGGGATTTGACGGGGAGCCAGTGAAGTTGCTGAAGAACAGGAGTGATGTGGTTAATGGAGGGGGTTCTGGTGATGATGCGGGCGGCAGAGTTCTGAACCAGTTGAAGTCTGTGGATGGATTTGAGAGGGAGACCAAAGAGAAGGGAGTTGCAGTAGTCAATGCGGGAAGTGACCAGGGTGTGAACAAGAATGGCGTAGCTCTTAGTGTTAAGGGACGGGCGAAGGCGGTTGATGTTGCGTAGATGGAAATAGGCAGACCGAGTGATATTACTGATGTGAGATTTGAATGAAAGTGTGCAGTCGAGGATGACACAAGTTACAAGTTAGCATCACAAGGGCTCAAAGGACAAAAATCAATGGGATTCTTTCAATGGGAAAGTTGCAGAAAATAATTATCATTAGTTTTGTTCAGCAGGATAATCTCCACACAGTGGTAGAATAAGGACTTCTTAGATCCTTTACTTAAGTAAAAGTAGGAATCCTTTGGTCTAAAAATACTCCATTACATACCCATTATGCACAGTGGCTGTTTTGGCTGTAAGTATTATATTATTATAGAATTTAAAATGATTCCTTCTTATTTTGATTTCTTACAATTACATGTAAGAACATTTAAATGTTTTAAGACAATTTTAGATTTATTTTTAATATATTGATAGTAACGTACTGCATTATATCCAATAAAAATGTCCTGTGTTTTATATGTGAACAGTAGCTGGTAACTATAAGTAATTAAATGTAGTGGAGTCAAAAGTACAACAAATGTTCCAAAATGTAAGGGAGTAGAAGTATATAGTAGCATTAAATGGACAAGTAAAGTACAAATATCACAAAAAAAGTACTTGAGTAAATGTACTTAGTTTCTTCCCACCACTGTTGCCCCATATTAACACCACTTTGTGATGTTTGAAGCATAAATGCAATTGACAGAAGTAGGAATACTTAAGTAAGGATATTAACAAACGTCACCAACGCTAAGCTAAAGGTGGCTAATATGTGGCGTGATGACTTTTACCAGTGTCTTTTAGTCACTTTTTAGCAAACACTGTTTATAGGACACCCACTGTAGAAGCTTCAGACATTCACCAGTGGGGATTCACTGACATATTTTATATCGTAGAATAAAACGAGAGAGAACTCCATTCAGTACCAGAGAGACAACGAGCTACACATTTTCATTGGATGATTCTGTACTGTGAAGTTTTACTGTGAGCATTGACTGATATTGAGAAATGCAGTTTGGTGTGTCTGTGTCCCCTGGGTGACATGACACTTTCATTCATTATTGCATGCTTCTTCATTTTAAATCTTTTTAACTTTTTACTAATCAGACCGCATCTCACCCATATAAAACACTTTGATAAGATGACTACTGCTGTTTAAACTTCTGTGTCGCTGTCTGTGTCTCTCACTCGCTCAGGGCTCTGAGGGATTTGGATCTCAGGTCAACAAATGCTTAGAGAATGCAGAATATCTGCACGATCAGCTGCAGAGCAGGACTGACTTTGAACTGGTCTTCAAACACAAAGTAAGGCTGTTTTTTACGTGGTAAAGAAATATATTCATCTAATGAATGTACAAGAAACTTCGCAATTTCGGTTACCAAATGTGTCAGTGTTAAAATACATCAAGACAACAGATTTTAAGCCAGGATACATTTCAATTATAGGTTACATATGCTAATTGTTTTGCCAGGCTGTAGATTCAGACAACTGTATATATCGTAGACAGATACATTTTCAGTTGCATTTAAATCTCCTGCACTTACCATCCAAAGAATATTGCCAGGCATTATTGTGTTTTTGGTTGTTCCTTTGAAATTGGGAGTACCTTCAGTGCCAATACTAATATCCCCAAGATGCACCACTGACAGCAAAAATAAGTTGTTGTTGTAGCCATCAAACCATTTAAAGAGGCCCTATTTTGCTTTTTGCGGTTTTCCCTTTCCTGTAGTGTTGTGTAGGCTTCTGTGCATCTAAATGGTCTGCCAAGGCTAAAAGGCAATATGAGAAGAGAGCTTTTTGAACAATAAAGCATTGAAACATGTCACAGTAGAGACACAAAATACACAGATAGAGCTGAAGATGAGCATAAAATGGCCCTTTAACTCTGATTGCAGTCACTAGGATTTACTTCACCATAAGCAGCAACCCTTTTAAACTCTTCACTTCAGCTTTAATTATCTTATTATGAATACTAATTCACCACTTTATATATTGTTACATACATGTTATATATTGTATTACAATGTGCACGTTTGAACTTTGACTTATGTTTATAAAAGTATTTGTATTTTATTTTGTATTAGACATTTCACTTCTAATTTGTATGTGATATATTTTATTTTATTTCTTACTGTACATTCCTACACAAACTTATTTTGAAATACATATTTTTGAATGTATCTTTTATGTATTGCATCCTAACAAAACCCCATTTCCCCTGAGATATTTAGAATATTCTAATTCAGATTTTGAAGAAGATTGTATACTTATCCCTGTAATTCCCCTCTCAACTCTCACTGGAATCTGCTCTCCTCTCTGACAGCCGGAGCACAGTAACGTGTGTTTCTGGTACCTCCCCCCCAGCCTGAGGGGCCTACAGCCTGGCTCTGACAGAGACATGAGGCTCCATCAGGTCAGTACAGGAGCCCAGCGGCCCCTCCCTCAGTAAGGATCAGGCCCCACTGCTTCCTTTTATGATTTCAAAATGCTTCATGCGTCTCTGCAGGTGGCTCCTCGGATCAAAGGCAGGATGATGGAGAAGGGCTCTCTTCTGATTGGCTATCAGCCGTTGGGTGCCAAAGTCAACTTCTTCAGGTGTGTGTTCTCCAACCCAGCCACACAACAGGAGGACATCGACTTCCTGCTGGAGGAGATCGCCCAGTTGGGAGAGGACTTATGACCTGTGATGTGATTATTGGATCTGCACTTCTCTCCGGTTTTCATTTTGAAGGAAATTAGTGCACCATTGTTTTACTGTGCCATTCACATTGTATCCACACTTTCTATAAGCCTTTCCATTTTTGGTGTTCTTATAGCTTTAAAGTGAGGATATTTGAAACTGCACACTATTTATTCATGTTTTCCGTGGTTCTACAGGGTTATCTGGTGTGAGGTGTTAGAGTCGTCTTAATCAAGTTAATGTAACTGAAAATACATGGAATTGTTTGCTGTGATACCCCTTGAGATACTACATACCACAGGAGAAAGACACAGGCTTTGAAAGGGTAATTCTATTAAAAAAAACACAATCATACGATCTCACAGGTGGGAAAACTAAAAGACAGAAAGTGAAACTATAGACACAAAGAGAAAATTATTTTCAAAATAAAAATTATAATTAAGCACAAGCCTGTAAATGTTTGAATTTGAGTATTTTGATATTAATCATAGTAAAGGCTCACTTTCATTCATGTCATGTGATTGCTGGGCAGTCTTTGTAGGTAGTGGTGATGATGGCCATGCACATTTATAAACCAGCAAATATTAAACAGCCAGTTAATACAGTATATTAGTGTTGGGATCAGTTTAATCTCTGTGTTTTATCACAATCTAATCTCACAATATTTCTTCTAATTGTCTTTTTCTCCTAGATTTAAGAAAAAAAATGCAGAGGTGGAATAAGTACTGCATTCAAAGTTGAACTTAAGTAGAAGAACAAAAGTATTAGCACCACCCTTTACTTTAAGTACCAAAAGCAAAGTACTCGTCGTGCAGTTTGGCACAAATAAGAACCATATAGTTTATTATTCATGTATTAATGTGTTCATAATTTAATGTTGCACTTAAACGGTAAAAGTTGGGTTAATGGTAATGATGTTACACACACTGGCTATCTTAACTTATGATAATGTATTAGCTAATTTATGTTTTGTATTATAATCTAACCCTGCAAAGTAAATAATTACATATGTGAAATAAATGTAGTGAGTAAAACATTTGCCTACAAAATGTAGTGGAGTATAAAGTAGTAGAAAATTCTAAAGTACAGTACTCATTGTATATTTTTGCATAATGACAATAAAGGCTTTCTATTCTATTCTAGTACCTCATTTTTTTTCAGTAGAGTACAGTACTTGTGTAAATTGTGTTAGCTACGGTTGCAAAGAGATTAAACACATGCTAGCTAGCTGTTGAGTTAGCATGAGGATTCATTGGGAACCGTCAGAATATCGTGTTGTGTAAATGTGAAAAATAACGTACAAATAGACCGATTTATCTTTTGAAAGAGATGATTCAGTCACAAGTCAGACATTGGCAAACATTTACATTTTGGATTAATTATTATTTCAGCAGTAGCTATAGTTATGTAGTACCTATTAGGACTAGTGGTGGTAAGTTACTATAAGCACATTTACTCAGGCACTTTACTTAAGTACACATTTGATGTACTTGCACTTTACCTGAGTATTTTCATGATATGTACTTCTACTCTACATTTTATAATTTTTATTGCATTTATTTCACAGATTTATTAATTACTTTATGCATTCAGATGTTGAAACAAGACACAGAATAAACCACCCATCATATTGTTTGTTATATTGTTTTTCAAAAGATATGTCACAGCTCCAGCTCCTTGAATGTGACGATATGCTCCTTTTGCCTTAAAATATTTGAATATTTTAGTTTTTCTGCAATGAGTACTTTTACACCTAAGATTATAAGTACATGTTCCTAATCATACTTGCATTCTTTTACTTAAAGGAAGGGTCCACTCATTAGATAATTAATAAAAACTTCAGTATTTAGTGAAACATTATGTTTAAACCATACCCTGAAGAAATCAGCGATATTCCCCGGTAAATAATGATTTTATAGCTCTTTTTTATCAAAACCTGTATATTCCGTCAGGCAGCTGCCATTTTGGCCATTTTCAGTAGTCACATGATCCAAAAAACTAGGTTGTGACGTCATCTATGCGTTCACTTTGTAAACACACGAACAGCTCGTTAGACGAAAACATGGCGGAGTATTTGAGTTCGGACTCGTCAGCCGAGGAAGAAGTTTTGAGCAATGTGGAGAGATTGGATGGGGGAATTCAGCCATATAGGTTCGAGCCAAGTGGCCAGAACCGTCAGGAATCCAGTGACGATGAGGATGAACAGCACGGTGATCTTGCTGGAGACGATCCCTTTACTCGTGCAATTGATTTCGGGGGGCGAGTAGGGAGACCTGTACATGAATGGTGTACTTGCAGTCGGTGTGTAGCCATGGACAATCCTCTGATGAACATATGTTGTCATGAGCTTGAAGAGCTTGAAAATAAACTGGTCACAGACGACTTGGATTGCATATGTTTACACAGGGAATTCGGCACTGTGGTGTTAGAAGAAGCTGTATTGAGAACAGCACTGGTTGCCATGAAGGATGTGAAACGCACCTCTTAGGTTGAACCAATAAATGAAAGGTGGGTAAATTTGACGGGTACAGCCCTTTCTTCTTAGCATTATATACTTTACAATTAAAATTAACATGTATTAACAATTAACAATATTTTTTAATTGTAGTGCCGATTGTCAAGCATGTCAAAAATACAATGCCAAAAGAAAAGGCCTGATGATGATGATGATGATGATAAATTAATCGTGAATATTAAATAAGAAAAGCGTTCATTTCAGGCCAAACATCTTATTTGTTTAATTCATAATTAAAAATTAATAATTTCATACATATTTCCTTAGATATACCGATATTTCACAGTGTAAATAATATACATATATTGCTACCACAGATTAATTATTATGGTGGCATGATGTTGACATTGACTATGAAATTAAATGTATTAACCAAAACACGAGGACGTGTATCAGGCAACATAAATCACTAAAGAGATATATACAGCCAAAAAAATCTGAATAAATATATACATGAAGTGGACATTTTTCTCAATGAACAGGTGAAAACAATCAAAATGCCCTAGAAGCACTCAGCTAGCTGTGAGTATTTTGACAGAACTGAGACTGGCTGTTAAAATGTCAAAATGAAACTTAGCTTATCGTGAAATATAATTTGTGATAGGAACACCTGTTCATTACGATAAAAAATATATCCTATTTGCAACAAAATACAATGAGGCATATTTCAATGGAATTGTGAGAACACTGGAGAGTAACTAGAGTCATTTTGTCCAAACGCATAGTTCACGTCACGTCCGGTAAAATAAGTCATGTGACTCGTCAAAATGGTGCCGCCCACAGGGTTGATGTTATTTCGGTAATTAATCAGCTTAAAATCACTGATAACGTCATCAGATTAAAAAAAAAATAAAGACTGGCAGAGACTGGTCTGTTTTATCGTAGGATAATTATTTAAAAATGCGTGTCATGAGCATTGCCTCCCTTTAAGTATGCAGTACCTTTACTCGAGTAAAGGATCTGAATACTTGTTTGACCTTTGATTAGGACCCAGTTTATCTAATCAGACATCACTCAATGTTAACAAATGTCTGTATTCACCTAATTTCACTGCCGTAGGAGTACAAACACTGCAGGGGCCATTCACCTTCACACATAACACCTAATCATTTTACATTCAACTTTAAATCCACTTCAAATGACACTGCTCGACTTCATCTGATATTTCAACACAGTGTTGACAGTGACCTGAGAGAGGACAGAACATTCCAGAACTTAATGAGCAGTATTGCATGACTTACAAGTGAGGGCGTTTGACTATTCTAGAAACTAACCCCAGGTAGTGCTTGAAGTGTGGGGAAAAGGGCCAGTCCTCCTTTATTGACATATGCATTCTGGGTAGAGTAACTACAATCAAACAGAGTACACTAAGCTACTAGGCTACATGAATAAAGATAACCTTCCACTTAAACAGGAGAATAAAAAACAGACAAACACAAGTGTATAAACAATAAAAGCCCAATTGGAGCGGCAGCCACACTCCATACAGTCTGGGCCCACAGGGGTCTCGTTTGTCCAAACCTGCCTGGTTTTATTCCACTCTGACTGTGTAGCTAGTGCCCTGAGGTGTGAGCAGGATTCCTAAGCGACATGTTCCCAGGGAATCCCAAAAGTTTAGATACCTTAAACTTAGTTTTGAAAAAACAAATGGGAGAGACAGTGAACATTAAAATATACAAAACATTTATTGAAAAATATGATATTACATTTTCATTTATATACACATTTTAATAATACATTTATTCTTTAAAAACAAGAGTTGTTGAAGAGGATGCAGTGCTCAGTACGGCGGATTACGTGCATTTCCACCTGGAAGAAGAAACCAATTGTATTAGGCCAAAGGAAGTCCGATGTATCACCAATACATCATGCAAGTCACAGAGTTGGTCCAATGTCAGGAAATAGATTCACATTTTCCACATAAGTCATAATGCCAAGTGATAAGATTTATTTTGTTCTCAATTGAAAGAATACATACAGCAACACCTCTACTTTTTTTCCTTCAACAAATGGTACAGGTGGAGGGGCTAAGTTGCCCTAGACTGCCAACGAAAGCTTTATTTGCGCCCTCTGGTGGAAAGAATTAGGACGTGGCCATAATTACATTACATGTTACTTGTTAGATGCTTTTATCGAAAGCGACTTACATACTCAATACTGTGGGCAATCCCCACAGGAGCAATTTGAGGTGAAGTGTCTCAGGGACACAACGACATGCTGACTGCAGTGGGGGGTTTTGTGCTCCCTTGATCCGAACACCAACGCTCTATCCACTGCGCCACACGCCTCCTAATATAATGCTGACTGCTAAATAGATTCAAATGGTAGAGTTTTAATATATTAGAAATTTAGCAGGAGACAAAGGCAAGTGTAATCCCCAATTTAAAGTTTAAAAGAGGTAATCAGATTACTGCTAAAAATATATATATTTGGATTACGTTTATTTTTAATCAGGCTAGTTCTTTTTTTTTTATGTAGCAGGTTAACACCTGATTAATTCAACAAAAACACTTGCTTTTAAAGCGTATATTGTAGTAAAACAGCTCTTGTAAACTTGTTTTATCCTCTAGTCTTTGCCGATCATTTAAACCAGTTAACCTGTTAAGCCCCAAGCCTGTTTTTCAGGCCTCAGGCTCGAAAATGACATTCCCAGAACAATTGACTATATCTTCACTTCTAAATGGGGTAAATTAATAATCTTTTTTCTCAAAGCAATGAGAAACCTGTGAGTTGGATGTAGAAAAGTCTGAATCAATATAGAATTTTTTTATTTTAAAGTAAATTCAGATTGAACATAGTAAAAAAATGTAAATTATAGTGTCCGTCCAAAAAAAAAAATTACTTATAGTGAAAACCACCCTTGAATGATGGGATAGTAGACTAAAAGCTTTAGGAATCCCAACTATAACATATAATAAGTACCCTGTATCAAGATTGATGCAAAATAAGTGAAATGTGACCTTTTTAGAGAGATTTAGAAAAAGAAACCCACTTCTGGGGCCATTTGGGTGCATTTTCCATATCTCTGGCCCCCCTCGGTCGATTTTGATGATTGACACCTCTTTTTAACCGTTGGAGCCAATAGAATCAAGGGGAAGTTCCTGAAATCCATCTAAACATTACCCATTGGTGAATGAGTGATGCGTAGCCAGAATGCCCAAAACCGGAAGCTGTCATATACTCTAGTAGCTATCATAGCAGCTATATATGAAAACTCCGTTATTGACATAAATATCGAATGATGGATTATCAGTAATCATTTCAAAGTGACACAGACACATTGGATTAACCTATGGATTAACCTTCAGCAGCGTTTTTATCGTTTTAATGCCATTAAACACAACTTTTGATTAGAACAACAGCAAAGGTAAGACAATGTCCCGTGTTTGCTCCGTAAAGCTACTGTCACGATCTGTCTGTGTTGTGTTTTGTCTTGTCTTTTTCTGTCTTTGGTTTCCTGTTTTATTTTGAAAAGTGTTCACCCCCCTGTCTTGCCTGTTGCTTTCTGTCTGTTTTCCCTCCTACCGGATTACCCGATTGTGTTCACCTTGTGCCCCTGTGTTTTCTCCTCCCTCCTCACCTGTGTCTTGTTTGTGTGATTAGTCTTGTGTGTATTTAAGTTCTGTTTTTTCTGTCTGTCATTGTTGGTTCATTGTTTGTCTTTGACTGTGTCACGGGCTAGTGTTCTGTTTTTTGACAGTTTTGCCTTGGATTAAAGGATTTTTCTTTGAAATCTGCATTTGGGTCCTGCCTGCTTCACTCAACCCTGACAGAATGAACCAACCAGAAATGGACCCAGCTGATGATCCATTTGAGGTGGAGTTACGTCATTTTACCTATTCATTGGCTTGCTGCTATCGCAGGTGGAGGAGAGCGTCCAGTGTTCAGCAGAAAGAGGCTGCTCTGGCAGAGGCTCACCAGGTGGCAACAGTGGAGCCATGTTTAGTGAAGTACTTACCTGACTGGATATTGGACTTCCTCTCGACATGTGCTTGCCGGCCTGCTAGCCCCAGGCATGCTAGCTCCCTGCCTCCCAATTCCCAACCTGACACCATACGTCTCGGTGTGTTCCATCTGGAGTCAACCCCTGCTTCTTCCCCATTTCCTGCTCCTGTCCAGGAGCCGTTCGCGGGTACTCGTCTGGCTTTTGGAGGTCCACGGAGCCTCCAAAAGGCTCCTAAGAGAAGGAGTCGCAAGTCCAGGCTAGCAGCCCGAGCCCCAGAAGCCATGCTTTGGGCTCCAGTACAGGCCCCAGCAGCCATGGTTCCGTGCTCCAGTGCCGGCCCACACAGCCATGGTACCGTGCACCAGTACCATCCCACACAGCCATGGTTCCGTGTTCCGGTTCCGTGCCCAGCAGCCATGGTTCCGGCTCCAGAACCAGCCCACACAGCCATGGTTCCAGCCCCAGTTCTGGCCCCAGCAGCCATGGTTCCAGCCCCAGTTCTGGCCCCAGCAGCCATGGTTCCGGCCCCAGCAGCCATGGTTCCGGCTCCAGTTTCGGCTCCAGTACTGGCGAAACGGCCGACGCCAGCTCCCCGTGTCCTGTCGGTGTACCGGCCGACTCCAGCGCCTCGTCTCCTGTTGGCTCTCCAGTCGACGCCAATCCCCCGTGTTCTGTCGGCGTACCGACCGACTCAAGTCCCAACTCATATCTTACTGAGCTGCTACACCCTTACACGCCCAACCGCCCTCTCAGGTCAGCTGATCAACTGCTCCTGAATGTGCCCAGAACCAGGTCAAAGCTCAGAGGGGGCCGTTGCTTCTCTGTAGCGGCTCCCACACTGTGGAACGATCTGCCCCTGCACATCAGACAGGCCGCCACACTGCCTGCTTTTAAATCGCTTCTTAAAACCCACCTCTTCTCCTTAGCGTATTAACACCTTTTAGAGCGTTGATTTTATTGCTTTTAAATTGTCTTGTTTTTACTTGTACTTGTTTTATGGTGTGTGAGCTGTGCTGTGTTACTTTTTGTATGTTTTTGTTTTGTTTTACTTGCCTGTACAGCACTTTGTTCTGGAGGTTTAAAGTGCTCTATAAATAAAGCTGTATTGTATTGTATTGTAAGTCCCTACTCAGGTCCCTTCTCAAGTCCCTTCTCTGGTCCCTTCTCTAGTCCCTTCCCAAGTCCCTCCTCTAGTCCCTCCTCTAGTCCCTACTCTAGTCCCTTCCCTAGTACCTTCCCCAGTCCCTTCTCCAGTCCCTTCTCCAGTCCCTACTCAGGTCCCTTCTCAAGTCCCTTCTCTGGTCCCTCCTTTAGTCCCTTCCCAAGTCCCTCCTCTAGTCCCTACTCTAGTCCCTTCCCAAGTCCCTTCTCAAGTCCCCTCTCGAGTCTCCTCTTGAGTTCCCTCTCAAGTTCCTTCTCAAGTCTCTTCTCGAGTTCCCTCTCGATTCTCCTCTCGAGTTCCCTCTCAAGTTCCCTTTCAAGTCACCTCTCGAGTTCCCTCTCAAGTCACCTCTCAAGCCCTCTCTCAAGTCCCTTCTTGAGTCCCCTCTCGAGTCCCCTCTCGAGTCCCCTCTCCAGTCCCTACTCAAGTCCCTTCTCTAGTCCCAACTCCAGTCCCTACTCAAGTTCCCTCTCTAGTCACCTCTCAAGTCACCTCTCAAGTCTCCTCTCGAGTCCCCTCTCAAGCCCCTTCTCAAGTACCCTCTCAAGTCCCTTCTCAAGTCCCCTCTCAAGTCCCCTCTCGAGTCCCTTCTCAACTCCGCTCTTGAGTCTCCTCTGGAGTTCCCTCTCGAGTCTTCTCTCGAGTTCCCTCTCAAGTTCCCTCTCGAGTCTTCTCTCGAGTTCCCTCTGAAGTTCCCTCTCGAGTCCCCTTTCAAGTCCCCTTTCAAGTCACTTCTCGAGTTCCCTCTCAAGTCCCCTCTCGAGTCCCTTTCCAAGTACCCTCTCAAGTCCCCTCTCGAGTCCCCTCTCGAGTCCCCTCTCAAGTTCCCTCTCAAGTTCCCTCTCGAGTCTCCTCTCAAATCCCCTCTCGAGTCTCTTCTCGAGTTCCCTCTCAAGTTCCTTCTCCAGTCCCTTCTCGGGTCTCCTCTCGAGTTCCCTCTCGAGTTCCGTCTCAAGTCCCCTTTCAGGTCACCTCTCGAGTCCCCTCTCAAGTCCCTACCTAATGTCCTGGTCCGTTGGACTCAAGTCTCCTCTCGAGTTCCCTCTCGAGTTTCCTCTCGAGTTCCGTCTCAAGTCCCCTTTCAGGTCACCTCTCGAGTCCCCTCTGAAGTCCCTACCCAATGTCCTGGTCCGTTGGAGGTTCCGCTGGGGGTCCTGCCAACTCCATGTCCTGTCCCGTTGGGGGCCCCGCCGACTACTCTTCTGCCGGGGGTCCTGCCAACCCTATGTCCTGTGCCGTTGGGGGTCCAGCCGACACCTGTTTCGTCAGAGGTCCTGCCAACTCCATGTCCTGTCCCGTTGGGGGTCCCGCCGACTACTCTTCTGCCGGGGGTCCTGCCAACCCTATGTCCTGTGCCGTTGGAGGTCCCGCCGACTACTCTTCTGCCGGGGGTCCTGCCAACTCCATGTCCTGTCCCGTTGGGGGTTCCGCCGACTACTCTTCTGCCGGGGGTCCTGCCAACTCCATGTCCTGTCCCGTTGGGGGTTCCGCCGACTACTCTTCGGCCGGGGGTCCTGTCAACCCTATGTCCTGTCCCGTTGGGGGTCCCGTCGAATACTCTTCTGCCGGGGGTCCTGCCAACCCTATGTCTTTTGCCGTTGGAGGTCCCGCCGACTACTGTTCTGCCGGGGGTCCTGCCAACCCTATGTCTTTTGCGTTTGGAGGTCCCGCCGACTACTGTTCTGCCGGGGGGCCTGCCAACTCTGTGTCCTGTTCCGTTGGGGGTCCAGTCGACACCAGCCCTTGCTCCATCCGGGGTCCCATTGACACCAGCCCATGTCATGTCCAGGATCCCTTCTACGCCTGTCCCGTCGGCTCCGGTTCCTGTCCGGCCGACACCGGGTCCTGCCCGGCCTCCTGAGCTGTCCCGGCAGCGCCTTCCTGCCCGTCCTCCGGAGCTGTCCCGTCATGGCCTTCCTGCCCATCCTCCAGAGCTGTCCCGTCACCACCTTCTTGTTCGCCCTCGAGCCCGGCCCCCTGACTCCCCCGGCCGCGGCCTTTGCCCTCGGGCCCGGCCCCCTGTCTCCCCCAGTGCCGTGCTAATTAGCAAGTTTATGCGGCTGCAAGCTAAGCTAAATGGCGGCCGCTAACGCAAACAAGCAGGAGGATTGCTACGAGCTAACAAGCTATTCCAACCCGTTCATGAGTCTAACTGCTACAGAGACACCGGTGGAATTTAAAATGGACAATGTTAATGAAAGAAATAAAGTGTTTGGACGTTTTAACCCTTTCATATGTGACAATGACTGAAATACAAGGCCGAGGCCCATGCGATCACGTGTATAGCCCCAAGCTCATGCCACGCCATCAAGGGTGCAGGACACGTGTATGGCTGCTACTGTTTCAAACCCCTTTACCCCTGAATATATGGGAGAATTCATACATAGCACACCAGTCCCTTATCCTCCATGTCCCCCATGCTATAGGCTGTCACCAGAAAAAGAGCATAGTCAGACTATGCAATTAAAGTGCTATTCCCCCAAATGTGAACGGCCAAAATCACGTGCACGCCAGCCTCGCCGTGCGCACTGCCCGGATTCTTCAGAGGGTGAGGAGGACTGCGAACAGAGAGAAAGAGTCCCAACACTGCGCCCTGGTCAGTATGATGGCACAACACCTTGGAAAGAGTTCCTGCACCGGTTTGAGAGCTGCGCTGAAGCTAATTGTTGGTCAGAAAAGACTATGGCTATCCAATTGAAGTTTTGCCTTGTGGGTGCAGCAGCAGCAATTGTCCACAGAAATCCCAGGTCTTCACTGTGGAACTACCGCCACCTGCTGGAGGAACTAGAGACTGCATACGGCCCCTCTTCAGAGCATGCAGCAGCAGTGGCTATTGAATTAAGACAGCGTGTCCGCAAAACGGGTGAGGCTCTTCATGTTTTGAGGGATGACCTTTATGGGAAAGTGTCTGTAGCCTACAGTAACAGGAATGAGACTGAGCAAGACGTGATAGGCGTTGAAGTTTTCACTAATGCTCTGGGAGATGCAGAAATTGTTCAAAAACTGTTGGAGCAGCGGCCTCAGACACTAGCCCAAGCCTATGACATTGCCCGCCGCCATTATTTCAACTTTATACTCAAGAACTGCATTTAGATACGACACTGTCCCATAATGAACATACGGGGAATAAACTCAGGTTTTTTAATCAAAGTTAAATTCATTTAACGTTACAGCACAACATGTTAATATTTATTAAACTATTCCTTACACATAAAGTATGGAGTCAATTATATAGGCAAGACAACAAAACACCTAGACTTAATAGATCAACCTCAATTAAATCGCAATAACAAAAAAATATCTGTACCTAACACCTATTGCATCATGTGATGCTGCATTTGTGGGATGTATTTTGAAACTTGAGTTTAAGCTTAACTTGGTATACTGTGTGTATATAGTAATATTTCTTCTTCAACCCACAGCTGTCAGGACAGGGTCCGTGAGGGACACACTACTTCGTCCTAGACGCAAAAAGAAAAAGTCAGGTATGTTAACAGTATTAAGTATTTTGACTGATTATAAACATTTGCATGAGTTGAATTGATTGGTATTCTAATAAATCTATCTACGTGTACTTTAGCAAAGTGCATGTAAACGCAGTGATTGATGCTTCTTCAGTGAGTTAACAACGCTATATTGTGACTACTTATAACTGATACATTATCCAAAAATCCAAAGGGCTTTAATTGTCTAATTAGACTAAAATACATACAGTCATAGTTGATAAGGTGGTGATCAGAATGCTAGACAGTAAAGGAAGCAGCAGTGCAGTATTTTCTTTGGTCATCTCAGGCTCAGCAGTGGTATGGCCATTCAAACAAGCATCCCATTTTAGGACTGAGAGCAGCTTGGTTCCATTTCAATGATGTATACAGTAACTTTTGACCAGTGATAACAGTGTCCACTTTTCATCGTGCAAGTCTGGTTGCTACTTAAGTGTTCATAGTTGTATTTATTTTATTTCTAATATGACTAATACTGTATGTGGAACCTGCTTTGATGTTCACAGATTGCTCCTACCACACTCGCCTAGAAACTTTCCCCATCAGGAGTGTAGTAAGAGAAAGAATGAGAAAGGTTAGACAGGAATACAAGTAATGCATAGGGTGTGCTTTATGATTTACAAACTTCCACCACAATTGTTTGCTAAATATTTAATATGCGTTTGGTCTTTCCGAAATTAGAGATTTGTTTTCTTCTCTTGATAGGGAGAAGCAGAAATGTTGGTGGAGTGGGAGCCCTGTCCAGTATGGTACATATCTTCCAGATACTTGGCTTCATGTCATCTGATGTAGTCCCATGTTGGAGAACAAACACATGATATTTAACAAATGCAAAACATCCAAATCTACCACCAGTCCTCTTATACATTTCCCTGCTGTGATTCTGAATCAGCTGAAGTAGTGTAGGAACAAATGATTGGTTAACTTCATTGTTGTTAATGTATGTATTTTTGTTTGTTTTTATTGTTTGTTTGAAAATGTGTTTTCATTTCTATGGTCACTTTTCTAAATGGTGGTGGTCGTTAATAAATGGAAAATGAAACATTTACTTATATAAATTGAGTTATAAGATGTTTGATTCACACATGGTTTCTGCTTTTTGGAAAGACGAAACCAGTACCAAAATGATTCCATTCTGTTTTCGGTGGCAAGGAGTGGGCTCATTCCTGGCAGCCGAAGATCTCTCCGGGATAATGCATACAAATAAAATCTCTTATTTGAACTCCAGTTTTGTTTTTGCACGTTTATATGCTCCATTTGAGTCATATTTAATATGTTTCTATTAGAAATAAGATGAAAACCTCCACCAAAATGCATTTGACTTTTTAGGAAATTACAGTTGAAATAAAACATGATTTCATTTTCAGTGATAGGAACACCATAACCTACATTAAGCATATTCATGTGTGAAATCTGCTACTTTTTGCCATCCACTGCCTTATCTAATTTGTATAACTTTCGAAGTATAACGCTTTGGGGGTAGGCTTGCATATAATTTAATTATAGGCCTATTAAAATGATCCTGATCTGGATCACTGTGGTTTTGCTACTACATTTGAAAGCTTTTGGGGACATATTTAAATGCTTGAGAAATTAAAATGGTAGTGATTACTTTGAATTTTCTTTTCACTTATTGAAAACCACAACTCGAGTATCAGGATGGTCTTTATCTGGAAAGTTATCCACATCTCATCAGGTACTAGACAAATGATACTGCCGTTGCTAAGGAGGCAAAAGTGCAAATTCGTATTGTATATTTTTTTAAACACAGGGTTTGGTTTCGGATCGCGCCCGATTGACGGCTTTCTGAAAGGGAATGGAGCCTATACGGCCGTCAACGCAAGACAAGTCGAACGAGTCCACGCACACACGCCGGAAGAACTACAAATATGTCAGCTCTGTGTACTTCGTAACAATTTTTGGCACGTATCTAATGGGAATTGTAGTTTGTAGCGCCGCTCTCATATCATTTCAATGGCTTAACTTTCTATTCTTCTGTGTTTTTGTATGTTTTGAGCTGAGGTGCCAACTCATCATACAATGTTCAAAAAAACAGATAAAGCCAGAAATGTAGGCGTAGTCATGGACTCTGACCTGAGTTTCAACAGTCACATTAAAACAGTTACTAAATCAGCCTACTTTCACCTAAAGAACATATCTAGGATTAAAAGACTAATTTCACAGCAGGTTTTGGAAAAACTTGTCAATGCTTTTATCTTCAGTAGACTATTCTTATGTTTCTTATTCTTATTCTATAAGTAAAATAAAATGTATATTTAATTGCACATTATTATTTATAGAAGCCTGTTTCCCCAATTTAAAAAAAATGACTTTCCCAATGAAAAGCCATAATTATGAGATAAAAAAGTCATAATCTTTTGAGATAGAAAAGTCGAAATAATGAGATAAAAAGTCTGTGCTGGAGATTTGACAAATGGCAGAAGCACAAACACTGTTTGTTTGAGCTTAGAGCTTTGTGCCCAGCTCTCCGCCACCATCAGCTCTGAAGATTCTCTCCCGGCCCGGCTGATTTAACCTACTCAACAAAGATACATGTACACAGTGGCGTAACAAGGTTGTGATTGGCCCCGGTGCAAATATTGTTTTGGACCTAATTAATTTAGGTTGCTTGGTTACTTTGAAGACTGCGTGAACCGGTCAATACCATTGGGCCCCTGGCCGGCCCTGGGCCCCGGTGCGTTGCACCGGCTGCACCGTCGATAGTTACACCACTGCAGTTTATACCTCATGTTGATCTATCAACATGAGGAGGAAAGTGATGTCTCTCATAGTGGAATCTGGTCTGGTCAGGCAAGGAGAAGCCATAGATCTCGCCTCAGGTATTCTGACCCTGATATCTCCACTATGCTGTTATTATCTAAAAGAATGGAGGCTTATGGCCATGGTTTCCTGGGCATCGCTGTTATCTAGGCCCGAAAGAGACGGAGGGAGAGTTTACATATTGTACAGAACCGTGACGGCCCTGGGGCTGCTGCCTGTTCCTCTCAGAGAGAGAAGAGGTCAATAATCCAGCAAAGAAATACAAATCAAATTCAAATTAAAGTAATTCCCCAACAACAGTCCCCTCATATATGACCTCATATGACCTAATTTCATGCTGGCAGCTGCGAGGTGATCAGGGGGTCTTTTATGGCAGCACGACTGTTGCACATGCACACTTATAAAAAATAAAGTAAAAGAAAAATAGTTTCTTTTTTTTAATATGAAATAACAGTCCATTCTAAGCACAGTATGTAGCATAGCTACGCTTCTAACCCTCCTGTTGTGTTCGGGTCAAATCTGACCGATTTACTACTTTCATCAATCATAACTTTTTTGTTTTACATTTGATTTCATTGAGGCTTTATGATATCCTTCACAGTAGACATTTGAACATATTAAATTGCTGATCACCACTTTCATTGAATTTTGGATGATTTAGTCAACTTTGTAACAACCATGGTGTTCCCGGACCGACATAAAGAAAAGGAATTAGTAACCATCCGGATCAGATGAAACACACACACACACACACACACACACACACACACACACCACACACCAATTTGAAACACTTCCCGCTCTTATCCCATCCCCCCACATGGATCACACCTGGCACACGCAATACATGTTCAGTGTCTATTCTTTGTATATTTACTGCAGTGTTTCGTGTATACCAGTAGTCTGATACGATATGTACAGTTTGAAAGGGTGTTAAATGAAATTTGGTGATGATTAATGGTTTTTGTGTTTATGTAATAGCAGTTAAAACAGGACCGGTCAATTTGACCGCGAACACCAAAGTAAGGGGGGGGAAACGAAGACAATAGGAGGGTTTTAATGTAACCATTGCTTATGACAGTGATGATATTTTAAATCATAAAATATATTCCCTAAAATGTGGAAGCTCTGGGTGCGATACAAATGAATAATTGATATTTTTTTAGGGCCACAACTTTGGCACTAGAGCACCTAGTGTTATCAAACGCATTTCAATGGTGAAACTATCCAAAAATATTGCATATGACAATATTTTCCACTATGATGAAAGGCGTGTAAGCCAACAAACCTTATTCTGGTTCCATCATGGGTAACCCCACCCATCCTCTCCACCTGCAGCTGGACAGACAGATAACCCCACCCCCCCCTCTCCACCTGGACAGACAGGAGCTCCTTCTCCAACAGACTGCTGCAGCTCCGCTGTCACAGGAACCGATACAGGAAAACTTTCCTGCCCACTGCAATAACTCTATACAACAAATCACCTCTGGCTGGAAGAGAACTCTCTGCTCCATAGCTTCTCTCTTCACAGTACATTTGACATATTCAGTGTAATATTTAATATTCCATCTGTCACATACTTATGTAAATATAATACCTTGCTTTATATCTTGTTATTGCTCATTTGTAAATTCAACATGTATATTTTCTACTTTGTTTATTTCTTCTAGTTTTATTGTATAATGCCATCTCTTTACTAAAATATTCAAGTGCTAACCCATATTGTTACTTCTAACGCATTATAATGCAGTGTGATGTAAACAAAGAAAAGTACCACATAGAAGTATGCTTAATTTATATTTATTCATCAACCACATCAATAACATTGTTTTTAAAACAATAAAATGGTCCTCTGGCAATGATTTACTTATGTCTTTCACCACAATACAAGTAAAAGGCCACCATAAGGGTGTATGTCCTGATTCTAGAGCATTGGGGTTAGTCTAACATGAAAAGCATGGACAACAGAACATAAAATCAAGTTATGCAAACGGTTATAACATACAGTATTAAGAAATCATACAATACAAAACCATTTTTTTACGATTTAACTATATAATGTATATTAAACATGTACATTATATGTGTAAATCAAATATAACAATTTATAACAATGTATTATTTGGTTTTGAGAACAATGAGGTGATTCATCAAATAAACTATTTGTTGTTTATCTCAATGTCCCTAATTATACATCCCAAAAGACTGTGCATTTTCCATGTTGACTGAAGTACTTCAATCAATCAGGTTAACAGCTGGAGATCCAAAAGGAAATAGAACTGACAAAGCAATTAAAGCAAGTAACGCAAAAGAAACAAAAATGAAGAATTAGAGCAAAGCTGTTATTGGCCTGCGGTGTAACAGGTGCAGTCATATAAAGTAATGACAGTTCAATCCTATAAGAGATCGAAAATAATAATACTGATGCACATAGGCATCCCTTCTGGGAAAAAGGGAAAGACCTGCTGCTCTTGGACAACGATGTGCTCACCAAGTTGTATGGTAACCAGCAAGATATACTTGGAAATTTAGGAATTTACATTCTAGTGTTTCAAAAAGGATGGTCAAAGTGAATGGTTCATTGCTCAGGATGCATTCCAGGGACGCTGAGCATTTTGTTCAATAACATTTAAGTTGTGTACAAGTGAAATGTTTGGCCTGATGCTGCCGCATAGGGAAAGTCATATGGTCAACATATTCAAGGGTGATCTTCCATTGAGGAGTATGAATACAATCTCTAAATATAAAGTCAGTAAAGTATTTACATTTCTGATAGCACAGAATATTCTGGCGGATATTCGTGCTTGAGAGCAGCAGCAATCTGGGGAAATACAGAGAAACAGAAAAGAGGGGCAGATCAGAAACCAATTTGAGGGTTTTGAATACACAATGTATGTTTAGCATTAATGAATACAAAAGTAACAGCAACATGTCTAGGTTGAGGCTAAATCAACAAAGATACTGTACATTCATTCATAAATAAATGACCTAAATGATGTTTCCTTCTTCATCCTCACTTGTTGTCTGGACTGCTTAGGCCACTTTGACTTTCCTCTTCATGTTGAAGGAAAGAAGCATCAGGACCTAAAGCAGTCTTGTACTGCTGCATTACCACCTGCAACCTCTCCGACGCCTCAGAATGCTTCCTTCTTAGTCCAAGTCCTCCATTCCCCTTGTCTACATCTGAAAATACACAAAATATTGTTATATGGACATACTATACAGTAAGATTGCTTCACGAGGCCAGAGCACTTCAATGGAGTATATTCTCTCCCATGTACATATAAAGATGATTGGCACTGTCAAGGGACTTCATTATGTAAAATGGCCGGGTCGAATGGGCAAAGGCCATTATACTCCATCCAATTTCTGTGACTAAGAATGATTTGGGCTGACTTTTTTCCTTTGAAACTCATACTTTACAAGGTATGTTAAGTTTTGCTTTCAACTTACCTTCCTCAGCCACCTTATTTTTTAGAGCCACTGCCATGTTCTGCAACCATGTGCAATGCTGCGCCATCTCCAACAATAGGATGCCTTTCTCCTCTTGCAGTCTCCGTGTAAGCATCACTTGATCCAGTATCTTTTTCTTGGCTGTAAAGTTAGCTAAAAATCCAATCACAGTTATGTATATACATGAGTCACATTTTCATTATAGCATAACAATATGTTTAAAACTCCAAACATGTACTTTCAAAATAATCAAATGTATACACAATAAGAAAACTTAAAATATACCCTTAAACTAAATGTACGTTCTAACACTCAACATGATATGTGCATAACTCAGCAAGGTATACCTTCATATAACAGAACTTCAAATTACTTATTATGAAATATCTGAAAACTGACATACCCATGCCATGAACTTCCCACGGCCACAGCGCGGACATGATGCTCCCTCCAGAGAGGGAATGCTCCACCGCAGCAACATCTATGCCTCTGGCAGAGTCGTGTACCAGCTGGTTGTACTTCAGTATCTCCTGGTTAAGGCGCTTTTTGTCGTCTGCAAGCTTCCTTCGAAGTCGATGGCGGAGCTTGCTGCTGTCTGGAAAGACATGAAGTAGTGGGATAGGGATATGTGACAAACTATATTTGCAAGTGCAAAAAATATATATAATTCAGTAGGTTGAATCTGCAACCTAAAACATTATATTGTTATACCATTCTGTCGGTAAAGGGATTGCTTCCGCTGCCTCACACTTAGGTAAAGCCCCTCAATGCTTTGCTGCAGTGCTGTTTGAAGGATGTCTTCAGAAGTACCCGATGTTTCTGATGTTCCTGTAGAAATAATAGTGGCAGTAAAATGTACTGTTACACAACACGTAACGGTTTTGAGAAACAAAGTTGTGTAACATATTTAACACCTTTTAACACAAATTGATGGTACAACTATGGAAACTGGAACATATCAGAGATAAACATGGACACATAGTTGGCTTGCTATTGCTTGAAGATTATGTCCCCGTCTACTGAAATCCAGTGAGGGTCCCATTACGTGGCATGAAAAATCAGCCTTATATCATTGGCTCAAAGCTCTTTAAGATCAAATCTGTAAATTCAAACAGTCATGGACAATGATATGTAGCTGGTGTTATCTCGTCATGCTTACCAGATGCCCATTCCTTCACGTCGGAAATCCACGTCGACACCATGTCATCTGAGACACAATGTAGCTCCGTCTTGAGTTCCTCGAGACTTGCAGTCTCTTCCAGGAGCCTCTTATCAGCCTCATCGTCTACTGATAAACTGTAGACGATGGACATTTATCATGATTAAAACTTGCTATGATTAACAACAAGCCATGTGCAAAGGACACAACAAAACCTTTAATAGGAGGCTTACCTTCACATATCTTGTGGAAAGTGCCTGATGAAGGGAGTCACCTTTTTTCCTGTTCCATCCCATAGCATGCACTGTGAGCATGTCCAGTCGTGCTTTTGAAAGCAATAATGAGGTTATGATGTGTCATCTAAAAAAGTATGCAATAATAGGGCAAAACCTTCCACTCACCTGCTTTGGACATGTATTTGTTGTCAGGGCACAACGGGACAGGTAGCTGTTGACCTGCTCCACCTCTTCCCCGGCGGTCATCCCTGCTCCCTCCGGGTTCTTCCCACTCCATTTAATCTGATGGTAAAAGGTTGCTGGAATTGTTGTGCAAAGAGGCTACATACTACTATACTAAACAGTATAGTTTAGATATTTACTACTTCAGTATTATAAATATAAAAAATATAAATGTACGTGATACAAAAATATTTCACATACCTCGCATTTGGTAGCATGGGCTCGAGCATGCATTACACTGAGGAATGGCTTCATGGTGGTCAGCTCCTGGAGAGCAGGAAGGACACTTGCAGCTTTCTCCATGTACGGCCAGTACTTGCAAGCCACATCCATGGCGAAGAACTTGGCTTTGGCTGGCATGAGTTCCTTTTGAAGATACAGGGGGTAGGCGAATATCTCCCCCCTGTACATATTTAAGGCCTTCAAAAGAAACCCATGGCGACATACAGCCACCTCCATCCCTTCTTCATCCAGCTTAGAAGCCCTCCTTGACGTCTCCCTCGCTGCTGTCCACTGGGAGTCCCCACATGTGCCTCTTCCCTGGGTCTAAGACACGCATGACATCATGACAAATCAGTTAAAAGCAATGGAATCACGATCTACGCCATTTGTTCTAATTATCTGATTTTGGAGTAGATGGTTAGGAGAAGTAGCTGAATTTGAAGAAAGTCTAGGTCGGATATACATGGGTATTTTTGTGATATACCTATAAGGTAAAATGACGAATAAAAACTTGCATTTTTCAGTGATCTCTGTATTTTGTCGACAAATGCAGCCACCGCGCTGTCTTCTGCTACAAAGAGCCCATTAAACAAGGCGCTGTCATCAGAACTAAGGAAAAA
This sequence comes from Dissostichus eleginoides, assembly GCA_031216635.1. Classification (NCBI taxonomy): domain Eukaryota; kingdom Metazoa; phylum Chordata; class Actinopteri; order Perciformes; family Nototheniidae; genus Dissostichus; species Dissostichus eleginoides. The sequence continues at coordinate 33,947,489 of CM062276.1, forward strand.
AAGATTAGCAAATATATCCATGAAATATAAACAGTAATCAAAAAAGTTAAATAACAACATTGTAAAAACAGCACCTTCCACTTCGCCGAATGCGATAGAGCTTCCTGTTTCCATCGGCAGAAACAGCCAACATCTCCGGCGTGCAGGCAGGGCAGATGAAAGGAGCACCACAGCAGAGCTGGTCTTCCTCATACGAGGCATAGGAGAACTCCAGAAAGCTGCGCTGCAGTGCATCTCCGTTGACAGGTCCAGACTGGAAGATAATTAGGGCCCGAGCACGATGTGCTAGGACCCAACGGCGTCCTAGCACGAAGTGCGAGGAAACCTATTGTTCTTGGTGGAATTCTTCTTCTTCTTATTATTATTATTATTATTATTATAATAGTGCTGGCGTTTCCTGTTTTTGAGGGCTTTAGGACGCTCACAAAGTTGTATAATTTTGCACGGACGCCAGGACCGGTGAAAAATTCAACATTCTGGAGTCAATGGGTTCAAATTGTCCAAGGTGCTCGCTAGCGCCACCTATGAAAAACCCATTTCGGAATAAATTTACAAAGTCGCACCGTAACTCCGAATGACCTGAAATTTTGCACACATATCCGGGTGGACCTGTTCTACAAATAATCCTCTTGGACCCCTAAGCTCCGCCTACTTTTATTTTTTTCTAATTAGCATAATCTTCAAAACAGTGAAATATTCACTTAAATTTCAATTTTCAGTTTTTGAACACCAAACTTCGTATACAGCATCGGCGGAGGGTCATACACATTAACGTAGAAAATGAGTATGTTAACATGATAAATATTGCCGCCATGAATCAAAACGTACTAGCAAAAATGCGGGGCTTAGAAAGAAATGCTCATAACTCATCAACAATGTATCCATATATCACAGATTTTGGTGGATAGGTTCAGTCCGTCTTGGAGAATAGGCACACTAAAGCATTTTCATTTTGGACTATAGGGGGCGCCAAAAACACCACCAATTTATAACTCAAGAACGGATGGACGAATTTCTTTTTTTTTTCTTTACACATATTCTCGGGCTGACTACGAACTGAGATTTAAAGTGTCGCAACAAATGCAGAATGTGGGCGTGGCCTATACATTTCTTTTAAATCGCGATAGCATAAAATCAGCTTCGGACGCAAAAATTGGTACACACGTCACAGCCCACGACTTTTTCGAGAATGTAAAAAAAAAACTTAATTTTTCAAAAAAACTGCTCACTAGCGCCCCCTATTGTGTGGTAGTCACATATAGTTTCTCAGAACTTCACGAATTTTGGCACAAAGATTCCTCCTGGAATTACGGACATATTTCTAATTAGCTTCCATAAGCCCCGCCCCCGAGAAAGTCGGCCATTTTGAAAAATGTGCGTTTTTCATGCATTTTAAGCACATTCTTGCGAACTCCTCCTAGGGAAATGATCGGAAAAATTCCAGTCCAGGACAAGTTCAGCCCATATAAAATGTGATGCTAAATTGCGAAGGAATAGTCGATCGCTCAAACGAGGAGCTCGTAAGCCAACGGAGAATTTTCCATTTTTGACCATTTACATGTCACAAATGACTCCAAACTACTCCAAACTACTCGCATACAGTTATTCGAATATTCACGAAACGCTGTATACACATTGCTATTATGATTGCGGACATATTTCAAATTGGCTTTCATTAGCCCCGCCCCCCAGGAAGTTGGCGATATTGAAGAATGTGCGTTTTTCATGCATTTTAAGCACATTCTTGCGAACTCCTCCTAGGGAAATGATCGGAAAAATTCCAATCCAGGACAAGTTAAGCGCATATCCAATGTGATGCTAAATTGCGAAGGAATAGTCGATCGCTCAAACGAGGACCTCGTAAGCCAACGGAGAATTTCCCATTTTTGACGATTTACGTGTCACAAATTACTCCAAACTACTGGCATATAGTTTTTCCGATATTCACGAAACGCTGTATACACATTGCTATTATGATTGCACACATTTTTCAAATTACTTTTCATTAGCCCCGCCCCCCAGAAAGTCGGCCATTTTCAAAAATGTGCGTTTTTCATGCATGTTAAGCACATTTTTGCTAATTCCTCATAGGGAAATGATCGGAAAAATTCCAATCTAGGACAACTTAAGCGCATATCCAATGTGATGCTACATTGCAAAGGAATAGTCATTCGCTCGAACAGGGAGCTCGTAAGCTAACGGAGAATGTACCATTTGTGACGAATACATTAATCCAAACTACTACATTTCCATTATGGAAACATTTACAAAGTCGCACCGTTAACTCCGAATGACCTGAAATTTTGAGCACTTATTCGGGTGTACCTACTCTACATATTATCTCCATGAACCCCTAAGCTCCGCCTACTTCATTTTTTTTTAATTAGCATAATGTTAAAAACAGTAAAATATTACCTTAAATTTCAATTTTTTGTTTTTCAACGCCACACTTAGTATACAGCATCGGTGGAGGGTCAGACACATTACCGTAGAAAATGAGCATGTTCAGTCGATAAATATGGCCGTCATTAATCTAAACCTGTTTGCAAAAAGTCGGGGCTTACAAAGAAATGCTCATAACTGGTTAGGGTTAGGGTTAGAGTTTAGGGTTAGGGTTAGCCCTAACCCCTAACCCACACACACTGCCTCTGCTGGCGGCAAATTAAATTACAACAGACACCTACTCACTGTACAACACACACATACAGCTCCTAAAGCATATCATGTATATCAGGCTACAGCCCTTGTATATTTTATTATGTGAACACTATATGGTTTCATGAATAATATCTACTCTTTACTTGTAGATATCTACTAAAGCATACAAATAAAGTGTGCAATGTAGGCCTGTTACATATGTTATTGCTGTTCTCACTGTAAACATCGCGTCTGAATGAAAGCAGTTGGATTAAAAAAAAATAGCCTAACATCCAGGCCAGATGTGATTAGTGAGTAAACAAACGGTAAAGGGCAGAAAGTCTGATGCACATTTGATCCTCTTAAATAACTTATAATCACAACGGGAACAGTTTGCAGAGCTTTGCTTCCTTGACATAAGTCCAGCCATGCGTCACGCCTCTTTTAAACATCACTGTTGGCTGAAATCGACTCCGGAGGATACATCAGTGTACCCTCGGTTATAGCTCCTCCAGAGACTCTCCTCTCTCCTCTCTCCTCTCTCCTCTCTCCTCTAAATCAGTGTATCCTCGGTTACGGCTCCTCCAGACAGCCTCCTCGATAATCGATCCTCGACGAGCCTTTAGAGAAATTTGTTTACCTTCCAGACGGCGCGCCGACATCCGTTTCCGGGTCGCTGCCGGAGGACCTGGGACGCGAAAATGAGAGTAATGACAAACGGCTCATTTCGGAGGACTCGCGCGCGTCTGCTTGACGCCGGGACGACCGGCCGCCCTCCCAGACAGGCGCACGGACGCGAGGGCCCGCTCATCACTGCGCACATCTGTGACCGCAGTTTTAATTACATATATTGCTGTGATTTTGTCTGTTTACGGAAATGTTATAATGTTATAATATGGTAAAGAATATTTACACTTACTCTTCCTCCACAGTTTGTGCGATGCTCCAGCAGCTTTGCAAAGGCCTGTCTGGAGAATCCCGGAGAGATGACCTTGAGCTCTTCAAAGGAGCTCAGGAGGTCCAAGGTGTAAAGTGTGGAAATACTGACCGAAGCTGGCCAGTATCCACTCTTAGGGAGGACTTTCAAGTCGGGGCTCCACTGCTGCTGGCAAGTTTGACAGACATATAGTGGCAGATGCAAGTCATAACGCCCTTGGAACAAGTAAATAAACATTATTAAGACACATTTTACAACAGTTCCATCTACAAATACTAAAAGATTAACAGATATTCCATGATGGGTTTACTCCAATTGGAAGCACAATGCCTCAGCCCACAACAGTAAAAATATAACAACAATTCAATAGAAATCCAAATTTATATATATATATATATATATATATAAATTTAGCACTAATTACCATTATCTGCTGGCCGAAGAGACATTTGAACATCAAAATGCAAGTTTGAGAGAGCATACCTTGGTCATGGGTGTCATATCCACCTTCCACTCTAACAACACACGTTGTTGGACTAATTGGTTTAAAAAACCCATTCATTAAACTGTCCCTGTTGTGGAGTGGCTGTTTCTTGTGATGAAGTACATCAGTCTCCACAGAACCACTCCTCGGGGAGACACTCTCTACACCTTGGGAGGAAATACAAAATGATTCTAATATCCTAGAATTACTTTCATGTGGGTTTTCTCTAGGTATCCAGTTTTCTAATATCCCAAAAGTCATGCATGTTAGCTGAAATAGCAGGGCACTGAGCATTAATACTGACAAATTACAATTAGGTAAAGTAATTTAAATAAAGGTAAATGTTATCTCACCTAATAACAGCCGGCTCGTGGCAGAGGCCACACAGGGGATGACCAACAGCCTCTTTTTCTAGAAGGCATTGTAGGTGGTGTGGTCTCGCTTCTTTCCAGCACTCTGAGGCTTTCTGCTGCCGAAAAGACCAGGATGAGGCAGAGCTTTTTTGAGGCTCAGGAGGAGGACATGAGGAAAGAATGTCAGAGAGTCTCTCCATATTCTTTTCTGTGAACAGAATGGGAAACTTTAACTGTAAATGACTATATTTAAGATGAACACTAAAAATCAAGGATCATTTCTTTGCTCAGTATGGAACTGGCCAATATCTTTACTGAATTCCATTCCTCGTTCGAGTCCTGAACTGTCAGTTGTGTATAAGGTTATTTTCTCTCACTAATACAATTTATTTAAGCATTGATTTTTGTTTTAAACTTAAAGCCATTTTTGTGATTTACCAAATTCGTGTTGTGCTGAAGGTTCAGTACGCAGAACCTCCACACTGGATGACTGGAAGCCCTCAGTCGGGGGGGATGTGACTGTAAAGCATCACACAGAAGGTTAACAACAGATAACTGATGATTTGTATTATCTACCTATTGTTTAAAAGCTTGTGAAATTAAATAAAGCATAGTTCTGATGACACCACAGTGGGAATGTCTCCGACTGTAGTGTCACTATGCGTTTATATATTGGAATTATTGTAGATTACTGTGTTTTGATTCGATTTTTCCAACCATTTACTTAGTAAATTCATACAAATGTAAAATAATTGGGATTTCAACCTGTAGCTGAGCCTTGGCGTCGCCCTCCACGCCTCCCTCTCTGCTTCCCACGTCCTACACAGCCCCTTTTAGGGGACTGTAAAGTGTCTCCTACAGAGCGTGCCCGTTTCCTCTCCTCAGCTGCTTTCTGTGACCAAGTAAAAACTCATGTAAGGTTGATGTTGCTGATAAACTGATACCATATGACAAATAAAAGGAAATTCATTCACTTGAAGGACATTTTTGCTTCAAGTTTTTCCTACCATATCCAACTAATGAAGTAAAACAAGTTGAACAAGCTTTATTTAGTAAGCCTCTGCCCCCCATGTTGTAATGATGAACTGTTTTGCAAAGGCCCTATAAATTGATCCAAAATCCAGTTACTCTGGGCCTGTTCAGCATTTTTTAGATAACAGATAGTGCCATATTCAAGTAGGAAATGAATGAGGTCATATGGGTTAAAACACTAACCTTAGCTTCAGCTAGCATGTGTTCATGCTTCAGCTCAAGAGCCATGCGTTTCCCTTCTTTGGATGTGGGATTATTGGGGTCTGGGTTGTGTTTTGTTGCCATTGCAACACAGCCAGCCAGCCAGACACAACAGATATGCAAACAAACAGCTGCTGTATGAGACAGACAGAGACAGTGAGACAGATAGTAAGATTGAGATGGATAGATGAAGAAATAGATAATGACTGATAGAAAAAGATAGAGACAATAACTATAAGAAAGCTAGGTAGATAGACAGAGAGATAGGTTGTGTTTGGCTCTTAAAAGTGCCGTTGGTTTTATGATTGTAGGTGTAGATCAGTGTATGGGTTTGTGGTGTGGGTACAGGAGCTGCAGGAGAGAACAGAAAAAGTGAATTATCTAGTGAAACTAGCTTTTTTAAATGCACATTGTGACGGTTTAACTACTTCAGACAGACTGAGTGAGTTCATTTACGTGTTTCCTGTTTCATACGAGTCAAAGGCGCGTAACATGGACGTGCACATGGACACTGCCCCTCCCCCCATTCAAATGTTAAATGTCTGCTCGGCAGCGTTAGTACTATGTCATGTGTCAAACAAAAGCGATTAAGATAACGTATAACTCACACTTTAACACCGACGTATGTAGCCGTAATTAAGACAAATAGTTTTTCCCACACCACTTATGAGCCGATATAAATGTAGCTAAACTAGTTTAAGCTTATGTTGAACGTGAGCTAGCTAGCTAGCCGCCCGACTTAGAACAGTTGCTCTTATGTATGATGAACCATGCGAGTAAAGGCTAAAAAAAAGCCCCAATTATTAAATCTAAGCAAAACATGCATCAGACTTTAATGATACAACTTACCTTGTCAGAGGATGGATCGCAATGTGTGCTCTGAATTATGTCATTTCCTGTACCGATTATACAATAAAATATTAATATATTTCCTATATTTTGATACGATAACTCTTTAATAACCTAAGTAGCCTACAGACAAAAACAAAAAAGGCTAAATTGCCTTATAAAATGCAGAAAAGTTGAAACATCTAGCATGATAATAATAAAAAAAGACTAATGATATCTTAAACCTTAATAAATAAAATGGACAATTAACCGACAATAACAATTTAACATAAATAAAACAAGGATTAAAACAAGGATTAGTTTGACTCAATGTTGTGTAAAGTACGTATGTATGGTTAAAAAAATAAATAAAAAAAAAAAAAATTGAAAATAATACAGCTTCCGGCTTCCGACTGTCTCCCTTCTCCTGGCAAATATCCTAAACCTTAATAAATAAAATGGACAATTGATCGACAATAGCAATTTAACATAAACAAAACAAGGATAAGTTTGACTCAATGTTATGTAAAGTACCCGTTATGGTTAAAAAAAACAAAACATTAGAAAATAATACAGCTTCCGGCTTCCCGAGACACGTGGAGGAGACACGAACAATTCTTCCAATTGAAATGCATTACGAGTAAATAACAGTGTGTTATTTAGAAAAGAATAACAAATTAGAAGGAAGAAAAGATTTAAAAAATACAGATTTCAGTATGCCCCATTTCTTTTCCTCACAGACGGCAACAAAAGTCCGAAATTACACGATTTAAAATAAAAGCAATAATCGTGGCTTGATATTGAGTAAGAACGTGTTTTTATGAACCCCACAGCTTCCGGTCTTCCACGACCCGACCGGAGAAAAAGACGTGTTGCAGGCACGAAACACATTACCAATATAAATACATTGCTTTTAAAATCGTTCTGTGTGTCACGAAAAAAAGGGGATAATCGTGTTGGTGAACACGAATCAATAGATTAAATGTCGTGACTATAACACGAAATGCCGTGAGACTGGGTTGAAATTAACACATACTTCACCACACACAGATAGAATGACATGTGGTTTTTAGGGCCCGAGCACGGAGTGCTAGGACCCCAACAGTGTCCTAGCACGAAGTGCGAGGAACCTATTGTTATTGCACAAATTCTTCTTATTAGGGCCTGAGCACGAAGTGCAAAGGACCTATTGTAATTGTCAGAATTATTATTAGGGCCTGAGCACGAAGTGCAAAGGACCTATTGTAATTGTCAGAATTATTATTCTGTTTCTTCTAGTTCTGCAGTTTGGACCTGCTTTTGAGGGGGTTACGACACTGTTCATGTAGCGACATTTGGCAAAATTCCCAGGACGGGTGAAAAATTTTACATTCTGGAGTCGATGGTTGCAAAATGTCCAACATGCTCGCTAGCGCCACCTGTGAAATTGTCAGTTTGCGAAAAATTTACATAGTCGCAGCGTAACTCTGATGGACCTGAAATTTTGCACATTTATCCGGGTGGAGCAGCTCTACGTATTATCCTCTGGTAGCCCTAAGCTCCGCCTACTTTGATTTTTTTTAAATTAGCATAATGTGAAAAATAGTGAAATATTACCTACAATTTCAATTTTTGGCTTTTCAACACCAAAGTCAGTGTACAGCATCAGTGGAGGGTCAGACACATTACCGTAGAAAATGAGCACGACATGTGGAAAAATGTGGCCGACATCAATCGCAACGTTTTAGCAAAAAGGTGTGGCTTAGACACAGATGCTCCTAATTCATCCACAATTTATGCAAATATCACAGATTTCGGTGGATAGGTTCAACCTGTGTTGGGGAATAGGCACACAAAAGCATGTTCATTTTGGAAAATAGGGGGCGCCAAAAACACAACAAATTTATTTATCCATTAGCCCCTCCCCCCATAAAGTCGGCCATTTTGAAAAATGTGCGTTTTAAGCTCGTTTTCGCACACTTCTCCTAGGGAAATGATCGGAAAAATTCCAATCCAGGACAAGTTCATTTCATATCCAATGTCATGCTAAATTGCGAATGAATAGTCGACCGCTCAAACGGGGAGCTCGTAAGCTAACGGAGAATGTACCATTTTCGACAATTTAAATGTCAAAAATTCGCTCAAATGCGCTTCGGCCTCAAGACTTGGAACACACGTGACAGTGCACGACCTTTTCCAGACTGTACAAAAAAATCGTACGTTTTAGCCAATACGGCTCAATAGCGCCCCCTATTGTGCGGTAGTCACATATAGTTTCTCCCAACTACCCGAAACTTGGCACAGACATTCCTCATGGAGTTGCGGACATATTTCAAAATGGCTTCCATTAGGCCCTCCCCCCATAAAGTCGGCCATTTTGAAAAATGTGTGTTTTAAGCGCGTTTTCGCACACTTCTCCTAGGGAAATGATCGGAAAAATTCCAATCCAGGACAAGTTCAGCCCATATCCAATGTAATGCTAAATTGAGAATGAATAGTCGCCCGCTCAATCGGGGCGGAGGTAAGCTAACAGAGAATGTACCATTTCCGACGATTTAAATGTCACAAATTTGCTAAAATGAGCATCGGCCTCAACACTTGGGACAAACGTCACAGCCCACAACCTTCTCGGGAATGTAAAAAAAAAACGTGAATTTGTGTTAAAACAGCTCAGCAGCGCCCCCTAGTGTGTGGTAGTCACATATAGTGTCTCTGATCTTCACAAATTTTGGCACAGACATTCCGCATGGAATTGCGGACATATTTCTAATTGGCTTCCATTAGCCCCGCCCCCCAGGAAGTCGGCTATTTTGAAAAATGTGCGTTTCTCATGCGTTTTACGCACATTTTTGCAAATTCTTGCAAATTCCTCCTGGGGAAATGAACGGACAAATTCCAATCCAGGACAAGTTCAGCCCCTATCCGATGCGATGCTACATTGCGAATGGTTAGTGGATAGCTCGAACGGGGAGCTGGTAGGCTAAAAAGTACAATTTTTGACCATTTATATGTCAGATAAGCTACTGATACCTGCCTGTCTGCCTGGCACATCAACTCTCTCGCACACACACACGCACACCACACACACACACACACACACACACACACACACAGACACATAGACACACACACACACCGCCTCTGCTGGCGGCAAATTCAATGACAAGAGACACCTGTGCACTCCACAACACACACCTACTCACTGTACAACACACACATACAGCTCCTAAAGCATATCATGTATATCAGGCTGCAGCCCTTGTATATTTTATTATGTTAAGCACTGTATGGTTTCATGAAAGATATCTATTGTGTACTTGTAGATATCTACTAAAGCATACAAATAAAGTGTGTAATGTAGGCCTGTTACATATATTATTGCTGTTCTCACTGTAAACATCGCGTCTGAATGAAAGCAGTTGTATTAAAAAAAATAGCCTAACATCCAGGGGAGATGTGATTAGTGAGTAAACAAACGGTAAAGGGCAGAAAGTCTGATGCACATTTGATCATCGTACATAACGTATAATCACAACGGGAACCGTTTCCTGTTATTGTTTACTTCCTCTCTGCCTTCTTCTGGTGATGTGTCTGACGTCCAGCGCTCCCTCTTTTAACCTCTTTTCCTTTCTCTGTCTTGATCCTCCATAGCAACCTTCATTATAGTCCTTGACAGTGGTCTCTACTACTGTATTAACAACGTGTCACATGTTAAGAATTTACAATCAGAATCGAGTATTCTACTAAGCCGTGCAATACAAGTTGTTAAGGGCCTACTACACAGTTGTTATGCTATACCACATTGCCCTTCACTGGATGTATAATGAGCTGCACTAAACTACATTTTAGCAATTAAAATACCTAGCCATTCGTTTGCAGTTGTTGTGGTGAAAGTAACTCAAACGTAACTAAAAAGTAGTGTAACTCATTACAGTTCAGAGACAGTAATAGTGTAATGTAACGTATTACTGTAAAAAGGCTGTAATAAGTAATATGTATTACATTTTGGAAGTAACTTGCCCAACACTGCTGGCAATACATCAAACTTGCACACTCATTTGAAAAGGCATCACCCGAACGTGAAAATCACCGCGGCAGTACCAAAAGAGCAATGACTGAAGTGCAAACCCCAACCCCAACCCCAACACCTTCATACCTGCCAAATCCTGCATGCCTGTTGATGGGTGTCAGTGCCACAACAACAATTTCACAGCAATGCGCTCATGTTACACATGTAAATTGGTTGTGTGCGTAGACGGTGCAACCATGGACAGGCCTACAAAGTGCCTTCCTCTCTGCAGAGTCCCACATCGCTGTTGATTGGTGACTGCGCCAAAGCCATTTCATAGGAGCCATGCACTCACAACATAGCTACCATTTGGTTGTGCCTGTAAACAGTGGAAGCAGGGAGAGGCATACACATCACGTCATCCCTGCCGAGTCAACACACAACTGTTGCGTGGTGTCAGTGCCAGAGCAACTACTTAGGAGTGCTGTGTGCCTATACAGATGTAACATGTTTACTTATCCATACGCAAGGACAGGGACACCATTGCTTATATCCATGTCCAGACCATCCACAACAAACCCCAACCACTTCTGTGTCATCTTGCACTTGTAAGTAACCCTACTGTCCATTACTTTTCAGTCATGTCCACAGGTTGTTCCCCATTCACCCAAAACGTCTGCATAGCGCACACCAATCCACATTCCCACATCATCTACGCATATACTGCAAACACATATCTCACACAACACCAATCATTCTGTTACACACATTTCACTACTTCAATTCCATTTCACATACAAGCTACTTCCCTTGTTCTCGACTCCCATACTACACCTCATCACATTCCTGTGTTCCCAGACAGGGAATGGAGACCACTTTCATGCTTACAACAAACCCCACTGCCCTGCTACCAGGACCTTTCACATTACATAGCATGCTGTGCCCCATTAAGTCAGATCAGTGTTATCCTGCAATACAGTGCAATACTTATGTTACGACTAAATTTGTAGTAATACCTTACTATTACCCCACACACGCCTTCACGCATTAATTTTGTGCCGTTGGCCACATAACAACTGTATTGCAGGTTTGCTTTTTAATCAATAAACCCAGCAACAAAAAGCAAACACCACTGGTATGGACTCTCGTATGAGCAGTGTTGGGTGTAACCCGTTACAAAAGTAACGGAGTTACAGTAATATATTACTTTTTGCTGTAACGAAGTAATGTAACGCATTACTAATGAAATGTGGGTAATATATTACCCGTTACAATGCTCAGTAACGCAGTTACAACACATTTTAACCCGAAATTAAATGGTGTTTTGTTTTTTAAGAATGTACTAACATAGCGAGACATTCCGACACCAGAATAAAATTGTGCGGGTAGATTAATAAACCTGGTGTTTACCCTTCAGGCTTCGCGTCGGGATCTTCGGGGGTGCATAGGCATGCATTGCACCCCAGTTGAATGTTATGCACCCTAAAAAAAGAGAACGGAGCGAAAAATAAAAACAACAAATTGTGTCAGGTGCGCATGACCTGCTCCGCTGCGCGTGCATCATTTCCAAAGTGCTTCCACAGCAGTGACACACATCTGTGGATAATCATTTATACGAAAATGGTTAAAGCAACCATCACTAAACGCCAGCAACACTGCATCTACTGCAGACAATAGCAACAGGTCAGATGGGGACATCACGTTACCCTCTGTTGTGGACACTAGCTTACTCCCGCCTGACTCGCCGCCCTCGCCCCCGGAGCATCAGTCTTCGTCACCCGAAACTACGCCGCCCCTCTGCGGCCCGCAGGTGCCAGGATACCACGGCAAAACAGAGCCTGCCCAGGTATATCTAAACAAGTACCCGCCTGCACAGTGGGGTAAGGCGGTCATTTTGCAGCTCGTGGTATAAAAATAGACAATGGCTAGAATATGCATGTGAAAATAGTGACTGTAGAAATGTTGGGTAAAAAAATAATGCATACAATAGCACAGATGCCTTCACCACGAATGGCTACAAAAAGATCTCATATCCCAAGCTTATCAACAAGCTAATGTTGCAGCTGAAATGTTCTCCAGGTCACAAAGTCAACCTCACATGATGATGTGATACCAGTTTTCAAGCACAGTAAATATTCTCTTCCCAGAGTATATGATGGGACCAAGCGAGGGGTGAGAACCAGAGGGGCGCAAGTGACATTTTGGTCAAAATGAGTTTCATATATCAAATGAAAGCTCTCGATGAGCTCTTTCTACTGCCAAAAGGGCGCATGTCCATTATAAACCAATCCAGAGTTATTAAGCAAAAACCAAAAGACCTAACACAGAACACAGTGAACTAATTGGGGCCAAAAGGGCGTAAGTGCACTTACGCCCTTTTGGCCCTGAGAAATGTAAAGCCTTTGGATAGCACTTGAGTCAAAATGGCTGACAAGACATGTAAACAAGCTAGGTCGAGAAGAAAGCTTTTCACTGTTGAAGAAGTGTTACTAAGTTTATTTCAAGATGCAGAAGAGCTTGAGGAAGAGAATGACATAATCCAGGATTCAAAGTCAATGCTGAGTGACAAAGGTAAGCTAAACAAGGTCAAAGCTAGCATTTCTAGCTAGCATCTAGCTAGCAGCTAATGGTATGTTTCATCATAAAAAATGTTTTAAAAAATAAAATACATTTAAAAATGAATTTTAAAAATATCTTATAACTAGGGGTGCAACAACTAATCGACTCAGTCATCACGTGTGTTTTCGCGTAGTTAAGCTCCAACGTTATCGGTCGTTTTATCGGTACTGGAGACATTTAAAACATTATGTCATATGTGTTATTGCTACATAAACATTATATCGCAGTCTTAGTGTCGCCAACTCCGTTTAATATGCAATAAGACTACAAAATGCGTCCATGATGTATTTTCGATCTTTCCAATCCAGACTCTCCCCCGTCTGTGTGTGAGGGGGCGGGGCAGTTTACACACACGCAGCTGCTACATGCAGCACACACATATGGCGCGTTTCCACTACAGCGCGGAGCCCGGTTTAAGAGGGCTGTGACGTCAGCGGCCCGACTTTGGTTGCGTTTCCACTTGGCCTAGTACCGGCCGGCGGGTCCTAATTCACAGTTTTTCTGGCCTCATAAAATCGTGGTTCTAGGGCCAGGAACAACCAGGCTGAGTTGTGACGTCAACACTCTCGACTGCTGATTGGTCAGAGAGAATCGTCACAATCGGCGCGCGAGATAATCCCTGGCGTCGCATATATATATATATATATAGCGAAGCTTGCAGCATTTTTATAAACAGCATTTTTGTCAACAGAGGAGCTAAAATGGCAAAGAAAAGCACGCCGTGGTTGGTCGAGGAAGTGATGACGTTCCTACATTACATTGCAGATGATAAGATCCAGCGGGAGCTCGACGGGACAACTCGCAATATTAAAGTATTTCAGGAGGTCTCTACACAGATGTCCACAAGCGGCTACTCGAGGACTGTCGTGCAGTGTAGGGAAAAACTCAAAAAGATGAAGAGTGAATATCGCTTGGTCAAAGATAATAACAACACGAGTGGTGCCAGTAGGAAAAACTGGAAGTGGTTTGAGCTAATGGACACCATTTACGGCCATAGACCGGCTAGCGTTGGGAGGGATGGAGGCCTGGACTCTGCAACGGCGTTACTGGAGTCTCTGCATGGTACGTTTTTTAACGCTCTGTTATTTGCTTGAAAGCGTTGTGTCCCTATCTGTTCTAAAGCTCACTTCTAACAAATAAGTCTATTTTATCCTTACATTTATGTTCGCATTGAAGATGGCGTCACGGCAGTTTTAAGCAGCGTGACTCTGCCCACCAAAAAGCCGATCGCTCCGCCTACACTGCGTTACTATAGTTACTGCCCCAGTTCCTAAACTGTAATGGAAACGCGCCATCAAGTGAGCTGGTCCTAACAAGGCCTAACGAGGCCGAGCGAGGCCGAGCGAGGCCGGGCTCCGCGCTGTAGTGGAAACGCGCCAATACACACGGACGAGATGGCGGAGAGAACTAAGCGCTCCGAGGTGTGGTTAAACTTTACCCGTCTCGATGTGGACAATGCTCGTTGCCTAAAGTGCAATAAGAGTTTAGCATGTAAGGGCGGTAACACGAGCAATTTGTCTAAACATTTAGCAAAAGTGCACCACATTCAGACGGAGAAATGCACCGGGTTCGACTGTCTTTCTAGTTGCTCTGTAGCCCCATCCACGAGTAACGTTTCCACGTCCGGTGTTATGTATCCAAGCAGCGACACACAGAGTTAACAAATTATACAAACATGAGTTAATGATTAGAGGTAACTGAGTTATTTATTTTGTTAAAGTTTCAGCTATTCTGTTTACAGTTCTGTCATCACATTATTTAATACGATTTGTTAGAACATTGTTGTTTCTTTTGATGTGAAAAATTATGTTTTTAATTAAAATAAAAAGCAATGTTAATTTTTTTCACAATTTGTTTAGTTAATTTACCTTATTTTAACGCAGATAAGGGACAGACAGCCATGGACAATGGAGGTGACGAGGGATAGGACACAGAGCATGTAGGGACCCAGGCAGAGGACACAGAGCATGTAGCGACCCAGGCAGAGGACACAGAGCATGTAGGGACCCAGGCAGAGGACACAGAGCATGTAGGGACCCAGGCAGAGGACACAGAGCATGCAGGTGACCAGGCACAGAACCCAGAGAATGCAGTTACAGAAAAGCACAGGGAAACAAATGAAGAATATGTAATCCTGATATTAGAGCCAGAGTGTTGATGAAAGAAGAGATGAGATCCAGCAAAGAGGAAGGAAAAGAAAGAGAGATCCTGATAACTGGAAAAAAAATGCACGGAAAAGACTGCGGAACTCAGGGCAAAGCTATGTGAGTTCAAAAAATATTCATGTCCCAGGAAGAAGAGTCAGGGAAAAAGACTGTGTTTCCTGTCGTTACAAATGCAACCACAATTTCCCAGAGTCAGAAAGGGAAATATTTTCGATCAGTTTTGGAAAATGGGAGATGCAGCCCGTCAGAAAGACTTTATCATAAGTCATACAGTGACAAAGATAAAAAAGAGGCAGACCACCACAGAATCAAAGCGACAGAACACAATAGAGTACTATCTCACCACACAGGGGAAGTCCGTTCGAGTCTGCAAGGATTTTTTTTTGAAAACCCTTGACGTATCTGAGAAGTTTGCAAGGTCTGCAGGCGGCCATCCCTCAAGCCAACTGGGAATCTCATCCTCACGTTCTCAGGGTAAACATTCCCCATGCAACAAAATCCCTGAGCTCAACAAAAATCTGATCATGGGGCACATCAAATCATTCCCAACATTAGAGTCACACTACTCTAGGAAAGATACCACAAAGCTGTACCTTGAGGAAAATTTGAATGTGACCAAAATGTACGAACTCTATGTACAGAAATGCCACAACGAGTGGAAAGTAAATCCAGAGAAACTTAGTTTCTATAGATCCATCTTCAATGGAGAATTCAACTTGGGCTTTCACCAACCCAAAAAAGACGCATGCAAGTACTGTGAGTGGTACAAGCGTTTAAATCCCAGTGACAAAGTACACCATGAAGAAGAATACAATGCCCACCAAACAAGAAAGGTGCAGGCCAGGGAACATAAAGAAAATGATAAGAGACAAGCACAAGCACAGTCCTCATATAAAGCTCTCACATTTGATCTCGAGCAAGTGCTGACCACTCCCTGGAGCAATGTAAGCAGTCTTTTTTATTCAAGGAAGTTGAGCACGTACAACCTTACAGTGTACGAGTTGGGCAACAAAGAAGCACAATGTTACATGTGGCATGAGGGTGAAGGGGGGCGTGGCTCATCAGAGATCAGCACATGCATGTTCCAGTATCTGTCAACTCTTTCAGGTACTGAGCATGTGGTGCTGTACTCTGACACATGTGGAGGGCAGAACAGGAACGCTGGTTTTAGTGCCATGTGTCTCCATGCAGTCAAAACCTTGCCCATCTCCATTATTGACCATAAATTCATGGAGTCTGGTCACAGCCAGATGGAAT
This sequence comes from Dissostichus eleginoides, assembly GCA_031216635.1. Classification (NCBI taxonomy): domain Eukaryota; kingdom Metazoa; phylum Chordata; class Actinopteri; order Perciformes; family Nototheniidae; genus Dissostichus; species Dissostichus eleginoides. The sequence goes on from CM062276.1 coordinate 33,963,990, forward strand.
GTGACAGTGTCCATGCAGCCATTGAGACCGCCAGAAAAAAAGTGCCTGTGTACAGTCCGGAGGGGTACTACACTCTTGTGAGGATGGCAAGGAGAAACAGGCCATACAAGGTGATTGAGCTTGGGCACAGTGACTTTCTGGATTTCAAGTCCTTTTCACAACACACGGTCCGAAACAGAACCAAAGACACAGAGGGACAAACAGTTCGTTGGCAGAAAATTAAATGGCTGCGCTACACAAAAGAGGATCCGAAAGGGATTCAGTTCAAATATTCGCTGTCCGACCAACCATTTCAAATGCTGCAAGTTGGAAAGCAGGAGACCAGAGGTGCTCATGCAATTGGACCAAAGAAGATGCACACAGGTCCACCTGGGATCACTGCTGTGAAAAAGAAAGACTTACTCACACTGTGCACAAATGGGAGTATCCCTCACTCCTATGTGGACTTCTACCAGTCTTTGCAAGTCATTCAGGCAGAGTAGGCTAGTTTATCGTTTCAAATCAATCTGAAACTTACATGATCTGTATGAAATATGCTGTTGTCGTATAATTATATTGTTATGTTTGACATTCCCAATGTTCTAAAGTCTTTGTTGATTTGCCAAACAGTTATTTGGCCGGGTTTAATGTAATTTATTGTTATTCAGTGAACTAATGTGATATTGACATTTTATATTATCACAATGGACTCTGTAGCCTTTTTTCAATTAGTTATTTGGCAAAATGGTTATTAATAATTTTTTTAATATAATTACATTCAATGAACTAATATGAAATAAGGATATTTTGATGATATTTTTATTATAACAATTGATTACTGTTACTTTTCAACTCATAAATGTAAAGCCTTTTTCATCTTTTTATCAGATACGCCCTTTTTCCTATTGCATATGAGATCAAATCTTAGTTCCAAAAAGGCGCATGTGACTTTCTTCTGAATAAAAAGAAGATAGAAGAATATTTTTTTCAATGAATGTCAAAATATTGTTCATTAAGTATATTGTCATCCACATGTTTATGAAGTTTTCATATTAAAGATTGAATTTAATAAACAAAGTCAGGACAAAGTATGGTCATTTTTTGTTTTGGCTCTCCTGTAAAGTTGGTCAAATGTCACTTACGCCCCTCTGGTTCTCACCCCTCGCAAGGTGATGATGTAGTACATGGTTTTAATAATACTTAATAATACTTAATAATTTTGAAGCTTTTGTGCTTTTCCTTGCCATAGTCCACTTTGGACTATATGAAATATTTCAGGATTGCACTTTTAACACACTTGAAATGTTCTCACTTGCTTGGTTTCAAAACATAACAAATGCCATAATCTGTTCATTGCTGTTGCCGGCCACTATTGCTCATGTAAACCTACTAGTGCCGCACCCCGTAATCTCAGATGCACCCCAAGTCATTTTGTTCTGGAACCGGGCCTACAGTACATGGCCATATACTAAACAAAATACAGAGCCCATTCCGTGTTCCTGTTATTGTTTACTTCCTCTCTGTCTTCTTCTGGTGATTTATCAGACGTCCAGCGCTCCGTCTTTTAACCTCTTTTCCTTTCTCTTTCTTGATCCTCCTTAGCAACCTTCATTATAGTCCTTGACAGTGGTCTGTACTGTATTAACAACGTGTCACATGTTAAGAATTTACAATCAGAATCGAGTATTCAACTAAGCCGTGTAATAAAAGTTGTTAGTAGCCTTAATGGCCTACACAGTTGTTATGCTATACCACATTGCCCTTCACTGGATGTATAATGAGCTGCACTAAACTACATTTTAGCATTTAAAATACCTAGCCATTCTTTTGGGTGAAAGTAACTAAAAAGTAACTAAAAAGTAGTGTAACTCATTACATTTCAGAGACAGTAATATTGTAATGTAACTTATTACTTTAAAAAGACAGTAATAAGTAATATGTAATATATTACATTTTGGAAGTAACTTGCCCAACACTGTTTATCACTGACCGTGAGACGTCCAGCAATGTCCCCCGGCAAACCCTGCCTCCATCCCCCTGTACTACTCCTGACCCTCAACCCCCCAGCCCGGTGCCAGAGGAAGAGAGCCAGCTAGGTGAAAGTCAGCCAGCCAGCAGCCAGCAAGCCGAGGCAGGGCAGACAGGACAGGAGGAGGAGAATGTTGAGGACCAGGGAAAAAGGAGAAGGGGAAGGGAGATGTCGTCCGGTGAGAAAGGGTTGATGTCAGCCATTGGTCCTGTTCTGTGCATGCCACCACCTCACCTTAGGGTCGGAAGGAACCAGAGCAACTCAGGGCTTAGGCATGTTTAAGCCAACAGGCGTGTTTATTTGGAAGAGGGAGGGAAATTTATAGACGAGGTATAGTCAAGGCAGTGTGGGGCACTAGAATCCTGGTGTCTACGAGGATGAGGACAGGCCAATGGGGCACAGGAGACACTGAGAAGGAAAGAGACACAAGGTCAGAATGGCACAACAACTGGATGCACAGCAAGGTAGTAAACTTGGTAAGTCTCGAATCTCAGGTACATACCGTTAGGACCTAGAAGGCACTTCAGACTCAATGTTTGCTGGTTACAGACGGCGATCTGTACGCCCCTGCGCCCTCAGTACACGTGCTGATGTGGAGGGCTGAGCATCGCACACTGAAGATCTCGTTGTTGATGTGCTTTTTTCTGGCGGCCGCACCACAACATCCAGATCAAGATCGGTTTCTTCACTGTTAGTCTCTTGAATGTCATTGGAGTTCATGCACCACGCTGCATGAGCACATCCACACGCCCCACTGCAATACAGTCCTCTTCTGCGACAGAGACACTGTCTGGTACTGCACTGACTTCCACTTTCCTTGCATCCACACACTGTCAGCTGTACGCATGTATATTGTACAGGTTCCTTGGTAAGAAGCATGGGGACCAGCATACCATTCATCATCTGCCAACCACAATTGATTGGTGAGGGCAGTTGTGGATGTGTCACTAGTGACTGTTTCCAAACCTTTGTTTGGTAGTGGGCCCTCTTGAGGTGCATTGACAATGCATCTTCTGTTGGTGGTAATGTATCAACATTGGCTTTAAGTTTTCGAAAGAGAGCGCAGCGAACTTCGTGTATCGAGTTGCTGGTTGACTTAAGGTCATAGAGCTTACATACAAACTGTTCTGCCAAGGATAGGGAAGTGGTACTTGGTACTTCATCCTCACCAAAGTTGTGGAGAAGATGCGGGTACTGCTGGAACACTTTCCATGCTGTCCTTTTTCCAATTCCGGTGAACTGGCTCGTAGTATCACATCCAGTGATGGCATGAAATGCCAACAGACCATCGAGCATCTCATTTGGTAGTGTGATTTGATGGACTTTGATGTAGCGTGGTTTCTTAGCTGTTCCTGCTTTCATCCAAACTTCTTGGCTTAGTTGGTTTGCAAATACAATTAGTAGCAGCAACACATCTGTTTCTCGGCACTGAATGATGAGCCTCTGAAACCCTTTCATTGTTGCATCAGCTGCATGTAGTAGTATGCGTGTATCCGCTTCTTCATGTGTAGCTTGTAGGGGAGATACATCAATCCCAGCTGCTGACGTGACTTTTTCAGGATCCTCTAACCCTCCACTGATAACAATTTCCTCATCATAAAGCTGCACATGATTCTCAAGCTCAGTTGATAGGAAATGGGTAAGGTTGGCTTTGTTTTCATCCATTTCAATTAAGCTATTCCAGTTAGCAGGTAGTTTTACATCTCTACTCACAATTGTGCGAACCTTTCGCTGAGTAGTGCTGCGTTTTGTTCTTGTTCCACTCTTGATGGAGTTTTGTTGGTACCGATCAAACACTATATCCACTCTGGTGACGTTCCCATGTAGATTAGATGCAACTCTCTGTGTGAACACATCTGCATATTCCCTGAAGGTTGATGCATTGTGAGGTTTTCCCATGGCTCTTACTAAGGCCATTCCATCAATGATGGTGCATGTTCTCATAACAGATGGACTGAGCTCTGTTTCCTTTGCACCAGCTTGTAGTATGGTGGCTAAGTCAGCTTTGTTTGTAGGCCTGAGCACTGAATCTGTTGTGGCAAGCAGAGGCGCGGGAAGGTAATTTGGGTGGGTGGTGCTTTCCGATGTGCTAATTACGCACCAACGGGGGGGCGTGGCAAAACCACACACACACAGCATAACAATGGACTCCAGTGAACACTATTACAGGCACAGAGCGCGCACAAATGCACTAGCACACACACTACAAAGATGTAAAATATTATTTTACCAACAATGTGGAATTTATTGGCTACATATTACCAGTGGCGGCTCCAGAGTATTTTTGTTGGGTAATCTATGGTAGGGCTAACCCATACAGTGGTGGGGCTCAAGTCAGTATTTGCAATGTAATTACATACACGCTATATCGCCCCCATTGACAGTGAAACGCCACGCGTGAGGTTTAGATTATTTCCCTGTCTCAATCCAAATTGAACTGTATGAAACAAAAAGGCACATCTGTCTTGTAGTAAATAAAAAGGGCGACCTGGAGCCAATCCTGTAATTTCCCCACAGGTGTAAGAGTTGACATGCTGAAAACCCAACCCCTGCAGGGGGGTCTGGGGGGATTCTCCCCCAGGAGATTTTTGGAAATACTAACATAAAATACACATTCTGGTACTCTCTTGAGAATAAAAATAAATAAATCTATTACTACACATTTAAAAAAATGAATGCCATTTTAGTTTTTGTTACTTTGTTCTGAAAGCTGAACCTGCTGCTCCTCACAGAGAGAAGAGGAGAGAGGCTGTGGATTACTTTACATTGTGGATAAGGGTGGATAGCCCCCCTTCTTCTGTGTGTCAAAATGAAAGACAGCCCACACACCTATCAATCATCAAACCCTGGGGTCTTATTTCATTACGTGTTGATTTCTATCAACACGTAATGTCAAATGGATGTATATAGAGATGTACTACCGCAAAAGTGTTCTCCGTCGGGGCTTCCTGCAACAACACCACGCCGTTATCGTGATTCTGATTGGCCAGAAGACATTATCAAAGATGTTTTATTGAGAAGACGATCACTACGTGACAAAAGTTTTCAAAACCGTTTCTAGTCTTCGGTATTTCCAGACAAGTGGCTACTGAAACCAATCTTACTAACTGCTGTCTGTGCAATTTACTCCGCGCGAGTTGGCGGACTTTATTTTGCTTACTTTAACATCATTTTTCATGGTGGGGCTAAGCCATTTCTTGGTATGGCTGTAGCCTACCCCAGCCATACCCTGGCGTCGCCACTGCATATTACACAGATTATGCACGGCTGCAGCAGCAATAACCATAAAATAATAATTAAAATACCACAAACATGATATTGACCAGTATACAGATTATGCACATGATTTTGCAGATTTAGCGTTTTTAGAGAGAAAAAATTCCGAGATACGTTTTTGCGCCATGTCAGTTACTTGCGTCACATTAAAAGTAGCCGACTAAAAAAAAAACTTTTTTTCCACATCTTTTTTATTTTTCTTCCCTGAAGCAAAATTATTTATTATATAGTTTTAAATTATCATTTGAATAATAACATATCATATAAAATATAATCTCAGGCACAATGAAATTAAATACATATATATAAAATTAAAATAAAATAAATTTCCTGACAGGGGAGCTCCGCACCGCCTGCCTGCCGCTAGGGGGTGCTGCAGCGCCCTCAGCACCCCCCTTCCCGCGCCCCTGGTGGCAAGTGACAGGGGGACTGCACAAAGTTCTTTTTGGAGAAGCTCATCCATGTTGACCTCTTTGCCGCTCTCCATGGATACAATGATGCGGCGAAAAATATCCCTGTCAGGCTTCTGAATCCGATCTAGAGTATCAACATATTGTACATCTTTGTATTTTACTCGTTCACTTGCTCGAAGTTTAATGCATTTCAGTCCATCGTCAGATGCTTTTCTTAGTAGTTTATCTTGCCTGTTTTTCCCATAGTCATGTTGACAAATAAAGCATTTTTCACAATTAATATAATTTGCTATTCTTCTTCTTTTACTCACTACAGCTCCCTCTGGCTCCATATTGGCTCATCTGAAAGGCAAATACATAGTATCACTACTCTAGTCTCTATTCTTGTGAGGAGAAATTAAAAAGTGGATCACTGCAACATCTTTAGCTATACATTATCTCAGGAGCTGGCTAGCTAACCAGCAGATTTAAACTTCTAGTGTTCTATATACATGTGTAATAGATGCTATAGCTATTTTACCAGTACACATTCTCACAAAAACTCATGTGCACACAGTACTCCTTAATTTGACTGTTGGTGAAGTGAAAAATTGGCAGATGGGCTAGCTAGCTTGTAGATGGAAAAAGGTTAACCTGGTCTCATCAGAATGCGTGACTCCACCACGACTCCTTAACACCGCAATGCGTGGTGGAGTCACGAATTGTGCTACATTTACGTGTCAGCACCACGCAAAACAGCCCAATGTAAAGTGAATGAGGCTCCTTTGTCGTGGTGCACACACGCATTTCTACAACGTCCTGCAGTGAGCTTTTTATTCTATAAAACGTTTTTTAAATCTACTTTATAGCTTGTAGTAACTCACGGGAGGCTTCTTTTATTTTATTTGTATTCATAATCATTTTTATCTTTCGTCAGAATGTATTATGGTGCATTATTTACCAATTTTTGTTCTCAAAAAACAGTGCATTGTGTGTAATACAACTGTGATTTTTATTAAATTAGTTATTTTTTAAGGAAGGCCAGAGCTTCAGCTGTGTCAAATAGATTGTTCCCTTTAGTTTAGGTTATTTAAAAGACAATTATATCAGGGCCGCCCAGGTATATTAACGGCCGCCAAAGTATAATTCGCGAGCTATTTAGGTTTAATTTTTTTAATCCGTCCGCGAGCATCTGCGATCCCTCGCTCTACCCCTCGCTATCGCGTGAAGGGTCTGCTTTATGCGCTCCGCACAGTAACCCTGCTGCGAGGCTTCATGAGCGTCCTCCCCCCTTATAACAACAATAAACCAGAAGAGGATTCCGTCGTTACCACGGCAACGTTACGTCGCGCTTAACGGCAACGTGACCTAGCCACGTTACGTTACCTGTGGGTAACGTAACGTGGCTCCGTCACGTTGCAACTCACTTTCATTCATTTCATCTGACAACGGACTACAGTAAGTATCTAAAATCAAGGGGAGTTTATTTCTTTAAAACACGAAATAATATTGCTTTTATTTATTCCACTGTAGCACAGTCTCTATAGCGTTTCATTCCTGGATATTAGGTTGAGTTTTGTAGTGTGTTTAGCTTTTACAATAGGCTACGCGCAAGATAGCGGGTAGCGGCCATGTGCAGCTAGCAGCCTCCGGCCTTCCGGTCAAAGTTTTTAGCTGGATAGCATTTATAGTTTATACAGGTAAATGACATTAGCTGTCCCCGGCACAGTTGGATAGTGGAGATGCCTGCTAGAAAAATATGTTTAAATGCATGTATTTGCACTTTTGTTGTAAAGACAGTCTTCAACACAGAGTTCTAATATTGGCTAAAGGGCCTCGGCGATGCAGTGGAACAAAAATGTGGAACTGGAGTTTTTCCAGAGGATTTGACTGACCCTGGTTTACAGCATATCCTTTATGTCTGAGTTAAAATGAAAGATAGGCAGTTCATATGTTCAGCAACACTAAATGCATGCATATTGTAGGAAGTCAGTACTCATGTTTTCTCTTAAACCATCCAGTTCAAGATCTATGATGTGTAGGTAATATTGTTATGTAATGGTGACCGATCATTAATTGTAACATTCATTATAGGTGAACAGCTTTCTCTCCAGGGCAGCTCTGGTCACAAAATACATGACAAAAGCAGGTTGGTATTAACACTACACTAACACTACACACTGTGATAAGGCAGCCCTGATAAGTATTTTACAGAGAGTTCCCTCCTTAAAAACATTATTGGTGTATTACTTTACTGTAATTACCAGTTCAACAACCTTTTAAAGATTGGGTTTAGTCATGTCTATCAGGTTTCTCACTCAGTATTGCCTTTTTGATGTGAATACTTACTTTTTTGTTTGTGGATATATTTTTGTCTTTTTTAGGAAGAGTGAACATGCTCACTCAACAGGCCATGGGTTGGAACAGAAGGAAGAGGGACAACCTTCATCAAGCTTTAGCCCACAGATATGTCAAAGTAAGGGCAAATTACAATTGTCTTCTCATCTGACATTACATATTTATGAAGGATGTCTGCAATGTAACCTCATAGCTATATACATTATGTTCTCCCTTATCCACACTTCCTCTTGCAAGTCAGATGGTGTCATGTAATGTTTCAACTGTTCTTCTGAAGGTCTAGTACTGAAAACTGGTGTTCTTTGCATTATGGTGTTGCATGGCGCTTTTGCTCTGACGTTTCTTTTTTTTGTAAAGATCACAGAGAGGGCAAAGGTGGAAGCTGCCAGCTTCAGCGACTTCAAAAAGGAGCACAACCTTGATCAGGAGACCATACAGCAGTGGGTGTATGATGTCAGGCAATGGGCGGTCACAGGTAAGACATACCACAGGTATTCCATATATACATCTGTTAATTACTGTAAGTTTAGACACACAATATAAGTTGGCTATATGTTGAAACTGAGACTGTCACTGATTGTATCTCTTCTCCAATTGTTTTTTTGCAACTATTTACACAGAGTCTACGCCCCAGGGTGTACTGAAGGACTGAGGGTGGATATTGAGAACATCACCGTCACTCTTTTGCGCAGGAAGCAAGATCTGTATCGCAGCATGGTTTGTTGTCAAACGTAGTTATTGAAATTACCTTTCAAAAACATTCTGGCACCATGACACAGTTTTGTTTCCGTTTCACTTTGCAGACAGCAACCAGGCAAGGCAAAGAAAGAGGAAGAGAATGACAGAGCTGAAGAAGAAGCTTCGCGAAAAAGTTGTGCAATACAACACCGGAGTGCAGGAAGAACTGATTGACGAGGAGTTGGCTTGCAGTCTGACAGAGGGCTACATCCTACCATGGGAGAGGCATGGAAACGGTAGGATAATTGCTAGTTTGGCTTGTTGTTTTTTTAGTCTTATCCAAAATATGACAGTTTATTGTGGGGCAGAAAAAGCAATGGTGATACCTGCAAATATATAATATTTGTTATTTGTTTACATTATAGAGAACCAATGCTATCGCTACAAAGATTTGTGTCTCAGAAATGAAAATCTGTAATAATATAATATATGAATAAATATTCCTTGTCCACTACTCCATTCCTTTCCTCAACCTAAAGGCAACACCTTCAGGTTGAAGAGGTCTGTCTTTGACCAGGTAATGCTGGTCAGACGTTTGGAGGAGGAGCAGAGCATCCTGGTGAAAGAGAGGTCGCAGCACATCATGTTCCTTCTGAAGGAAGTGCAAGAAGTGGAAGCACTCAGAGGACAGACTTTGGAGGGCATCAAAACCAGCAGTATGTCTGAGATCTTAATATTTGAATATTTTCATCCACTCTTCAACACATTGCATGTCTTACATAAGTAGAACACATCTGTCACTGTCAGGCCGAAGTGAAATAGTAAATTACTGAAACTATTCATTATCAAGATCATAATCGATTATTTTCTGTCTATTGACTAATTGTTAAGCACTATATCAAATATTAATCAACATGTCCCATTTGGCACCCAATATATAGTAACATCCTTCAGTTTAAGATGGATTTACCTATTTTGAAGTGTTTTTACATATGCAGCATTGTACAATGCAAAGAGATTTGCAATTGTCATGGTTTGTTTACATTGAGCCCTTTTGCTGTGTGATTATTCCTCTACAGATTTCGGTGACCTGACAGAGGATGCTGCACATGGGCTCATGAGTGTCCTCAGTCGGAGGTGGCACTTCCTCAAAAGCCAACACAAACAGGCTGTACATGCGTACAGCGGTGTAGCCGCTATGGAATGCCATGATCTTCAATTACAGCAGGACATTGAGGAGTCGGATGACAATGACTACACTAGCCCTGAGTCTGAGGAAGAAGACCTATAAAGGTTTCTGCCAAGCAACACAGAGGCACTGGAGAGCTCTTTCACAAGCGACGTGTCACGTCCACACGCTGGTGCACGCCATAATAATGACAAAACATTTAAAACACACTTAAAGCCATACAAAATAAAGACATTATAAAACACTATATGACAACAATATGAAACTATGCACTTGTTTCGCCCGACTGAGTTCATAGCAATGTGAAAATGTGTTTTATATTTTGTACTTCTGTTTATTTAAAGCGCTTTGACTTGCTGATGTGTATGAAAATAAATTGCCTTGCCTTTTATATTAAACTGCCTCTTATTACTCAAACAAGTGCTATACAATGGTTGTTTTCTTGTCACTGCATTTTGTCATTCGTTGATTATGAACTATTAATGTGAATACATTGTAAATAGAGTTCATACAATAAAATAATCCTTTATTAGTAACATGTGCATAATGCAGGGTAAATACCAACACATTCTCACTCCCAACTCGTACTTCTAATTTTGTATTATTTTCTAAACCACACAGTGTTATTTACTCAACAATAAGACACAATTATCCTTGTGTTTATTTGTTTGATTGATTGTATAATGTCGGACTTTTGGAGTCCGTCAGGACCGAGGGTCGGAGCAGCTTATAGTAGTTGAGAATGTTACACCCGGAAGTAAGTATTCTCTCCGCTTTGCTTGACAAACCCTGTAGTGCGCCGAGGGTTACGCCGAGCGTCAAACAGCACAATGGAATGGAACCACGGCACACTATCCAAAAGTGGAGTCGGACGGGTGAAACATGCACTTGTCAAGGTTCAGAGGCACATTTTGCAAATATGGCAGTATAACCATCGATCATCTTAAGATAAGATATACTTTATTGATCCCAAGCGGGGCCATTTTTTCGTTACAGCAGCATGTGTAACAGTTGTAAATATCCAGTGGTGTTTATTTGTAAATTATTTAGTATAATCACACAAATTCTGTGTTTTATATTTAATAATTCTCTGTTCCTCATTTATTGAATATTCAATACCTGACAAGGTCAGAGAGGCAAAAGGTCGGAGTCGGAGATGAAAAAGGTCAGAGATGAAAAACTTGGGTCGCAGGTTCCTCAACAGTGCATTACAAGACATCTATCGATATGTGTGTACCTCCACCATTAAACAGTCCTATTCTGCACATTTATTATACTATCTATATACATCTTATAAGAGTGTAATACATATGTATAATATCAGTAAAAACAAGTGCTTCAACATAGTTAACATTGCAGGAAAGTTGATTGTCAAGTCCCAAAACAAACTATGCAATATATTTGACATTAATTACTTTGTCAGACTTAATATGTATCTGTAGATACCTCCAAAGCTTTTTTCTTATTTAAAAGAAGACCTTAACCTAAAGTATTCTTTAACGTTTGAATAAAGCCTGATTAGGTTGTCTGTTTTGCACATCCTCCTGTTAATATCTTTGGACGTCCTGCACTAAACTGTGTTATTGTAGAGATCACTACAGTATCTTCTTGATATTTTCATCTATATTTCTATCATTGACCTTCTACTTTCCCCTATGTATGTACTCTTAATATGTTAATATGTTTTCATCAAATATAACATAATTCAACAAAAAAATTCAATAACGTGCTTTAACCACTAGGCGGTGCGGGTTTAAAAAATTGTCAACTTTGAAGTGTTAACAAGATAAATTATACGGCTTTTTCCAGTTTAGTTAAGATGGTTTTATTTTGTAACACCAATCTTCGGAAAAAGTACGTTTGGTATCTGAAATAAATTAGGGTTATGCAGGTAGCGGAAAGTGGACCTGCTCCGTTTCCACGGCAACGGTAGCTGAGGATCATGGGTAATCTAGCCTTCCGCTGTCCTTCAAGACCACAATAAAACGAGTAGAAAACCTTTGAAGCCCCTGTACTGGTCTTTACTTTAGAAGTTATCTACTGGCAGTTCAGCATAGCTTAGTTAACTGGGGAAAGAATAATAACACTACATTTCTCCCATCAAACACCGCATTGACTTTAAAATATTACTTTTCCCTTTCAAAGCCCTCAACAACCTTGCCCCCACCCGTCGCCTCAGATCTGCTGAAGCTAACCTACTGCAGCCCAATCAGGACAAAGCTCCGGACCTCGGCCCCACACTCTGGAACTCCCTCTCCAGCCACGTCAGATCCGCCAACACTCTCACATCAGTCAAACAATCCCTCAAAACTCACCTTTTCACTCTTGCCTTCAACTCCCAATCAATCTTTATAAATGTAATGTATTATTAAATTAAAATAGCCTATAAACAGTGTATTCCCACAGGATTGAAGCATTGGCTACTTATTTCTTGATGTTTTGTGCATTAAGCATTCTGTTATTAATGTTTTCAATAGTGTACTATCATCTCAAGGACCCCTTGTGGGCTGCTTCTGTGTATTTCAATCAGGAGAGACTTCATTTTGTTTAAAGAACATTTATTGACACATGCCATATGATAATGTTAAGTCTTTGTCGATTAAACCCCGATCCTGAAATGGTATATCTAAAGGGGGAAATGCAGCCGTGAGCATATAGGGAACCCCCCGGGGTCTAGACACTGGTGATGATGCTGAAGATCTGGATTTGATGAGGAGATGGGATGAAGAGGAGGTGTGATGAGGTCTTTGGATTAGCTCTCCTGGCACTGGAAGTGATGAAAGGAGGTGGATGGGGAGGAGGCGGGCGGCAGCATGACATGTGAAATGTAATAGGTTAAAGAGAACGCCTGTGATGAGCTGATTATATCTAGCTGCGGAGTGAATGTATATATATATACCCAGTCTTCCTGAAAGAACTTGCGCTGAGCTTCATTTTACATCAATATGCAATTCACCTGTGAAATGAATTGCCAGTGGCCATAAAACAATACATACAGGGATCCTTCAAGTCAAAACATGTTTACGTCTGTTGCACTTTATTAATTACATACAAACACCAAAACATTTATTGTTTTGTTTGGCAATGGGATTTGCATGGGGTGGGAATCAGGCTGGTTGCCAGGATGGAGGCCAGGACATACCACTGAGAACAAAATCAAAATAAAGGGAGGGTGAAGAAGAATGAATAACTTGTGTATAGCTGGTGCTAGAGACAGCAGAACTTTTTGCATTTTTCTTTAACAAATGCCACCTAAGATAATGGCGTGCCAACAATTACCACACATGTTAACAGCACACATAGATGTAATTGTACAAAAGCAAATGAACATACCAAATGGTGCAGGGCTCCCAGTCATAAAGGTGCTCCGTCCCCCCGTGGCAGGCAGACAAAGACATTGTACATCTGTATGTTATTTGAACTTTGTACTTTCACAAGTACTTATAATATATGTAATGTTCAAATAGTTTGCATATATCCCAGCCGCAGCAGCAGGGGCTTCAAGCCAAGGGCATGCAACTTCTCCAGCTGGGAAAATAATTGTTGAGAGGTAGAGATCAATTAGATAAATACACAAAACTGTTGTTTACATTTGAATGTATCTGCAAGCTTGCCCTGAAGTAGCATCAAAATAAATCATCTACACTAATATCCTGGCATCATAATAAAAACAGTGATTTGTTCATTATGTTTTGGTGGATACATTTGGGATTTTTAACTTATGAGACACTTCCTAAACTTCCTACACATAATAGTTCATTCTGTTTGAAAATCATTAATCATGAATTATATTCTCATTAATGATACAATTAATACCTCTGTCAAAGTAATACAACTATTTTTCACACTTTTGGTGAATGAGATAATTCTGTAAACTACATACCAGAAGGGCGGCGTCATCAAGAACGTGGGACTTGATTCTGTTCTTATTCATGGATGACAACCACTGCTTCTGCTGGCTTTGGAATTTGTCCATTTTCTTTTTGAGTCTCACATTTTTTGGCTGTGGATGTTTACATAGTGTGCAGATTTTATTTCCACAGTAAATCTTTTTCCTAAAGTTTGGGCAGGTCTTTTTTTGTGACCCTCCAGCCATTTGTAGGAGTGAGAGAGTGATTAAAAGAGAAAGTGAGAGAGAGTGATTGAAGGAGAAAGTGAGAGAGAGTGATTGAAAGAGAAAGTGAGAGAGAGAGTGAGAGAGTAATTGAAAGAGAGAGTGAGAGAGTGATTGAAAGAGAGACAGTGAGAGAGAGAATGTGGCTCTTAAAAGTGCCGTTGGTTTGATATGTGTGTGTGTGTGTGTGTATGTATGTATGTATGTGTGTGTGTGTGTGTGTGTGTGTGTGTGTGTGTGTGTGTGTGTGTGTGTGTGTGTGTGTGTGTGTGTGTGTGTGTGTGTGTGTGTGTGTGTGTGTGTGTGTGAGGCTGCAACAAGTCCTCCAACTAATACGACCAAATAGGTCGATTGTTTCGACCCATTAATACGACCCACAACAGCGTTTTCAATCAACGGGTGCGTCAGCCTGTATACCTTTACGACCCACGGGAGCGTTTTAAATCAACGGGAGGCGGCGTAATGACGTACAACGTCCTCGACAACTTCTGTAGTCCTATTCAGCCACTTGTTAACAACCATCGTTTTTCAGACACGTACACTCTTCAAAAATCACGGCTGTCGTAGAACAAAACGTGATCCGTCTCTTACATTTGTGTCGACCACAGACCTTATTTCGAGCTATTTTCCCAAATCCTATGGAGAAATCCCATTGACTCTGAGGCGAGGGAACCGGAAGTGGTCAAATGCTAACTCACTGGGGTTTTAGGACTCGTCACTGCATCACTGACAACATCCATTTTCCTACAGACAAGCTAATAAAGGTGAGTATTCAGATATCAAAAGGATATTTATTTTGGGATATGTGTTATGTTGTTTTATTTTGTCGTCTAGTACAGTGACTAAGATTATTGATAGCAAAGCTAAGTTAGCCAAAAGTAGAATCAGCTAACGTTAACGTGAGCATGGAAGTTATGTGATCCATCGGTTCATGCGGTTGATCCAAATGTTATCACACGTCACATTCTTTATAACTATATTAAATACTATTTGTGTATGAAGTGAAGAGTCATCAGGGGTGTAATGCTGCCGGAACACCGCTCCGGCACCTAAAACGGGGATGGTTGTTAGCATCTGGTGCTAGCTAGCTATGATAACTGATAGGCTGAGAGGCTAATGTAGGTAATGTAATGTTTACACAGTTAACTTTAGTCTAAGTTATCTCAGTGGGTCTGAAACTGTTTGGTCACCATATATGGAAACCAATATTTCCAAGGCACACTTTTATATGATTGTAATGTTCCACAATAGGAGTCGGAAACAGTCCTCAAGTTCTTAGGTTCAATAGCTCCTTTGGTAGCATACAAACACAGGTTCATAGGTAACAGGTTGCAGGTCGCAGGTTCAACTTCACACAGCACCCTAAAAAAAATCGAATGAATGTAAAACATCGATTAAATCATTACAATTCATACTATTGGACATATAACAAATACATTTTAAAACAAAAGAGTAAATAGTTAAATATGCACAAAGATAAATAAAAAAAAAGTATTTTTCATATTCTTATCATTTTTTTTAATTATTGACATGTATACAGTTAAGTTTCATATGGGTGTTGACAGATGTATCCATAGATTTAGTTAATTTTGCCCTCAAAGTGCACAAGATTGATGCATTTAACTTCCCGGGGGCCTCCGGACCCCCCTAGAGGACGTGAGGTCCACCCCCACTTAAAACGTATTCACATGGATAGGATACTAAATAAAAGTGCACACTTTTTATATAGTAACCTTTGTACCTCAGCAGCAGGGAGTTAGTTAAGTGATCAGTGAAGGACCTTTCTAAACTATCAAGCAGCTGTGTCCAGCATTTACTGTAAGAATCACACATTTATTCAATAATGCAGACTTAATAAACGACCATTCTTTGCTGATTCTGGCTGGAGTGTTAATTGACAGTAGTTACATAAGCTTCAAAACGAGCCACAACTGCGCGTGCACGCATGCGGAACTTATAGAATTAGCAATACACCCCTGGTAATGATGATTTTAGTATTAGTTCTGTGATGATGGAGCATCAACTTATGGATCAACCAGATATTGACAGATTAGGGTTGTCCATAACAGTCACTTTAAACATGTGACTGACTCTGTATAACATTGTTTTCCTTACTCTTGTGATTTGTGTTCATCCTATCTAAAAGATAAAAAAACATGAGTTTTAACAAGATTTTTCACGATATAATAAAATACATGAATCCTGTAAACATTTGTAGTATAGTATTCTTGTTTTTTGTATTCCCTGACATGCAACATTATCTGTGTTTCTGTTACAGATGCGTACTCAAAAAGTGTGCCAGACATGCAAACAGAACATCGGAGTAGCCAGTAAGAAATGCAGGCAATGTGGTGCCATCCAACCCTATAGGAGAAACTTGCAAAGCAAAAAGAAAAGGTTGCAAACGAGTGGAAGGCCATGCAGCAAAAGAACCACAGTATAAACAAGGTTTATGACTCGACACATTTACTGGTACGTTTTTTTCTCTTGCAGATGTCAGTTATCATAAAAAAGTGTGTAAATAATCCCTGATCTTAATCTTTTTATACAAATTGTTAAATTACTTAATTGATTTATACTTTCCAACAGTCGCCCTCATTTACTTTTTAAAAAGAATCCTAATTTCTTAATTAAGTTTATGGGAGAAGTGCACGATTACTGCACTTCATGTAATGTGTTAAGCAAAATTGTTGTCACCGTTGTATTTAAATCTGTAAAGGCATAACACTTTTTTTCAAACTGATGTTAGATAGTGTTTGTACTTGCAGGCGCCCAGTTTTAGTAAAACATTATTTCTTAACCAGAAGTAACATAGTTCAGGCCAGTGGCAATTCCTAGAATCAGAGCTTCAATGTACATTTTTTCTAATTATATCTTACAAAAAAACCTGCATTTTGGTGTTTTATATTTTATTTTGGAACTTCATGGTATGGAAAACACATAATTATGTGACTATGGTTTCCAAAAGTAAAATAAATTAAATATCATTTTTGAATAAATGGTAAAACCAAGAATGTCACAGAATCAAAACCAGCCCATATTAATATAGTGCTTGAAAGACAATCAAGACCTGGAAAGAGTTAGTATTAATAAAGAGGCCCTTAAAAGCACTTTAATTTAGCTTACCAGAGTCTCTGACTTTGAGCCGTGTTCGACCAGTCATTTCAAAACTCCCCTGTAACACCAGCTTTACATCTGAAGTGCTTTAGTCATCAATATTTTTGAGTTAATGCAGAACTTCGAACCTGAAATGACATAGGTTATAGCTTGCTGACATGTTTCAAAGCTAAATGTAGCTTATTCAGATATCTGAATGTGAGAGTTAAATGGACCCATATAAAAATAACCATGCCCATGTAAAAAAAACTCAAAGTTTGTTATTTTCATGGTGTTTTTTTTTTTTTACAGTTCTTTTTTAGGGGCTCCCCTAAAAGGGGTCTAAAATCACACCTGGTTAATGTGGGGTGCCTTCCTCAATGTGCACACGTATCACATCAGTGCGTCTTTCACTTGTGCAAAATAAATGGAGTTATAATGGCTTTAGGTGTGTGAAAATGTTTGGAGCTGTTATGTACACAATATTTCTTGTTTTTTTGTGTCCATTGTGTTCCAGCTCCACAAATGGAAAATGCTTGATCGGCGTCCCATCCTCCTTCTTGCCAAGAGAGGCACAAATGGTTTTGCGGCCGATTGCATCTGTCCATGGCATCTGTTGAGACAGAAGATGGGGAAAATGCACTCATAACCATTAAGAGGATATACGAAAGCGTTCTTAACGGTAAAGTATACAAATGCGCATGCTATATTTCAAGCTAAGTCATTCAGCAATTTATCTGTTAACATTTTTTGTAAATTAGTTGCTCAGTTATTTGGTTTTAAATGTAAAAAAAAAAATGTGAATCACTGTTTACCAAGTAGTAAAAATATGTCGTTATGTCTTGTTTTGTCAGTTAAAGGTCCCATGTCATGCTTTTCCGGTTATTACCCGTCCCCTTCTGTGTTATGAAGCTTTTTCTGCATGTAAACGTTCTGCAGAGTCAAAAACCCTCAAAGTACACCCTGTAGGGAGTAAAACTCTAACACAGAGAAGACCTGTCTATGCTGCCCCAGAACGCCTCGTTGGGGATTTCTTTTTTCCATTTTTTTCTTCCTGAGTATAGTGACGTAACGGGCATAGTGACGTACCGGCTCACACACACACACACTCACTCAGCCTTATCTTTTCTCAGCCGCAGCTCCGTGGATCTCCTCACACACACACACACACACTCACAGTCTGGCTGTGAGTGTGTGTGTGTGTGTTCAGGCTGAGTTCCACGCTGTCTCGCAGACCCCACGCAGCAACCAGGAAACAACACCAGTAATACAGCTCACACTGTCGGCTCCTCGCAGCAGCGAGCCCCACAACGTCCCGCCAACACGGCACCCAGACCCCACGCAGCATTCTCATCTGTTTGTCATTACTGGTGTCATTTTCTGGTTGCTAACGCCATTGTAACACATAATCACTGATGTTCCGCTGTAACGGTGGTGGACTCATCAGAACAGAGTGGGCGAGCTGACCAATCAGAGCACAGTGGGCTCACAGGGAGGGGGGGGAGGAGCTCCAACAAGCCGTTTAGGACAGAGAGTGAAATTCAGTGAATACACATACCATACAGAGATGCTGTATGAGAAAACCAATGTGAGTTTGGAAAATTGAACAATGTAAATCTATTCTAGTAGACCTCAACAATGGAATTATGATCAGTAGAAATGACCATGTCATGGGACCTTTAACTGTTATAGAGAAGGAAAATAAAAAGAAATTGTTCACATGTGAGAATCTAATTATGACATGTTTTTACTGAAAGGATTAATCAAAACGATAATCAATTATAGAAACAGCTGGTCAATCATTTTAAAGTTGACAATGAATCAACTAATAATCACCCTTACTTATATACTGATAACAATACTAATAATAACATTACGTTTTGTGGGACTATGTTTTTCGTAAAAGCTTAGCAGCACAACTATTGGTGGATTGCTGCACTGGTTTTCTCATCCTAACATTGAAGTCTTAAATGCTTGATTCATAAAAAACAATCAATATTTGTAGTTTCATTTTTAGCTGTAATTACTCAGATTATAAATGTGTATGGAGGATTATACTTGGTCATTTATTCACCATGCGTCTACTTTTTTTTCTTCTCAAAAGTGACTTTGGCAGTTGAACCTGAGGGTCCTTCAACCACACAGGCAGAAATGGCCGCAGACCCAGGATCAGATTCCTTGTCTGTACCTCTCACCACCGAGACTGACACTGAGTTCACTCTCTTCCTCACTCCTGTGTCCTCCGACCTGACTCCTGCTCTGTCCTCCGACCTGACTCCTGCTCTGTCCTCCGACCTGACTCCTGCTCTGTCCTCCGACCTGACTCCTGCTCTCTCCTCCGACCTGACTCCTGCTATCTCCTCCGACCTGACTCCTGCTCTCTCCTCCGACCTGACTCCTGCTCTCTCCTCCGACCTGACTCCTGCTCTCTCCTCCGACCTGACTCCTGCTCTCTCCTCCGACCTGACTCGCTCTCTCCTCCGACCTGACTCCTGCTCTCCCTCCGACCTGACTCCTGCTCTGTCCTCCGACTGACTCCTGCTCTGTCCTCCGACCTGACTCCTGCTCTCTCCTCCGACCTGACTCCTGCTCTGTCCTCCGACCTGACTCCTGCTATCTCCTCCGACCTGACTCCTGCTATCTCCTCCGACCTGACTCCCTCTGTCCTCCGACCTGACTCCTGCTATCTCCCCTGACCTGACTCCTGCTCTCTCCTCCGACCTGACTCCTGCTCTGTCCTCCGACCTGACTCCTGCTCTGTCCTCCGACCTGACTCCTGCTCTGTCCTCCGACCTGACTCCTGCTATCTCCTCCGACCTGACTCCTGCTCTCTCCTCCGACCTGACTCCTGCTCTGTCCTCCGACCTGACTCCTGCTCTCTCCTCCGACCTGACTCCTGCTCTGTCCTCCGACCTGACTCCTGCTCTGTCCTCCGACCTGACTCCTGCTCTGTCCTCCGACCTGACTCCTGCTCTCTCCTCCGGCCTGACTCCTGCTCTCTCCTCCGACCTGACTCCTGCTCTCTCCTCCGACCTGACTCCTGCTCTGTCCTCCGACCTGACTCCTGCTCTCTCCTCCGACCTGACTCCTGCTCTCTCCTCCGACCTGACTCCTCCTGTGTCCTCAGTGTCTTCCTCACAGAAAAGAAGACCAACGAGGAATAAAGTGGCAATTAATGGTATGTGCGGGTTAATTAGTAATGATCTTATTTCCATAGACTGAAACTGTGTTTGATTTTGCACATTGAATTAGTTAAAGAGAGAGAAAACAATCATCGGTACAATTAGAATACGCCACC